>JAHKKF010525131.1:0-19228 GCA_019740295.1 Labeo calbasu | reverse complement strand
TATCTATCTATCTATCTATCTATCTATCTTTAATCTATCTATCTATCTATCTGTCTATCTATCTTTAATCTATCTATCTATCTATCTTTAATCTATCTATCTATCTATCTATCTGTCTATCTATGACAGACTGTTTTGCCTTCAAAACATTCAAACTTTAACCTTTTAAAACTACTTTAAACTTCAAACTATTTCAGACTGAACCATCAAACGTAAAACTTTTAAAACTTTTTTTTTCAAAGAAGTGTGAACAGATCAGAACTCACAGGCCGTCAGCGATGCACTCCATCTCCAGAGTTTCTCCTCTCAGAACCATTTTAGAGCTGACAGCTTCACTGGGAACCAGGAAGACGGGCGCTCGCTCTTCAGCGAGTTTATCTGAAACCAAACACTCTCAGTCAAATCCTGCATCTGTCACAAACACACAAACACTCGTGCTGCTCACACACTACACTGTACTGTACTATACTGTACTATTTACTGCAGTATTTTATACTGATGCCAGCTCAACATTCAAAACAGTCAAATATTAGCTTTATACTGTGATCATTCACAAGTTGTAACATTTGTTTTGTGTTTAATCCTTATGTTGTGACCTGGAGAGGATTTAAACTGTATTAATCAGATTGGACTAAAACTCACTGACTTTGCTCACACAGGAAATAACGACATCCTCTCCAAAATTATCATTTTCAATTATCCCCCCCCCAACTTGTTACTTATGGTGTTCCTGTTCAAAAATGACCAGCCTTCAAAAAATGTTTATACATGACCCAATATGTGACCCTGGACCACAAAGGGTCAATTTTTTGAAATTGAGATTTATACATAATCTAAAAGCTGAATAAATCAGCTTTAGACAGAACAATATTTGGCAGAGATACAACTATTTGAAAATCTGGAATCTGATGGTGCAAAAAAAAAAAAAAATTGAGAAAATCACTTAGCAGTTCTTAGCAATGCATATTACTAACCAAAAATTGAGTTTTGATATATTTACAGCAGGAAATTTACAAAGTATCTTCATGGAACATGATCTTTACTTAATATCTTAATGATTTTTGGCATAAAAGAAAAATCAATAATTTTGACTCATACAGTGTATTTTTGCCTATTGCTCAAACATACCCGTGATACTTAAGAGCGGGTCACATATTAGATCCAATATTTTTTTATCTGCTTATTTTCTTTCAATCATCACAGGTTTTGTATTTCTTTTGGAACTGACTGATTGTAAACCTCATTGATCTGGGCATCAATTTTTGAGTGAATATTACCAAAATTATACACAAATAATGTTTTTTCACTCACAAACTGAGGTGCATAAGACCAGATCAATTAATCCTACGATCGACCAGTCTAAAACGAAATACAAAACCTGAGCTGATTAAAAGACTAAAACCTTAAATCCAAGATTTGCTGATACTACAGCATCATGAGAGCAATTTCTGAAAAGCTGGTCCTTTTTGACCAAAAACACCAAATTAAGTAAAGTATTTTCAGCAGCACAAGGGTTAAATAAATACATGAGGTTAATTAACCATATAACTGCATATGAAGAGATAATTCTTTTTAAATGTTCAAAAATCATGTTTTTCATTGTTATGTTTTTACCGTCTAAGTATTTTTTAGCTATTTTTACTTCAGTTTGCAGTTTGATTGAGATTAATTGGAATGCACAATGAAAAAAAAAACATGCTTTTTTGAAAATAGTTAAAAACAGAATATCTGTTTCTGCAAATAAACTCTTTATATTACAGCCATATGGATGTTATTTTGACAAGCTCATCTATGAATGAAAACACCTTCTTGATTGAAACATTTTCTGCTTTGAATAAATGTACAAATAAACTTGTAATGAACTGAATTAAAAGGAAGAGAACTCATCAAGGTGTAGAAGAACCACTAGATGGAATAACAGAAATCAGGAAGATGAAGAATGAGATGATGAACGAACAGAGAAAGACAAACTTCACCAAATTTGATATAAGATTGAGTTTCTAAAGCAGATTTGATCCAGGATTAGTTCAGGAAACCAGAGCTAATTTGTGTGGAACGAGGGTGTAAGATGAGGTTAGAGTAAACCGGGCGTGGGTTAACCGGCGGGTCGAGGGGTTGGTTAAAGGAGGGTCACTAGGGGGCGCCATCACTCACCACTAAACAAATCAGTGTCATTGAAATAATCTGCCACTGTGTCATTGAGCGAATCCACTGAAACACAACAAAACAACAACACAGATCAAAAACATGCAGACGGAACACGAGCGGAGTTTCCGAAGTTTCTCACAGCCGGCGTTTGCCACTCAACAGCTCTCATTGTTGGTCAGAGCGAGCGGACGGAGCGTTAACACGATGAATGGACGTTTGGGCGTTTTACTGACGCTCGAGCATCAATAGCGTTCATTCACACAGACACACAGACTCACTGTCGAGCACGCGGACGGTGATGGGCTGCTTCTGCTGGATGGTCTGCGTGTGCGGGAAGCGAGCGTAGCAGATGTAGTCGCTCCTGGAGTCCTCCGGCTGGACGTTGGAGAAGTAGAGATCTCCGTTCAGAGCCTGAGACACGCGCCGACTCTGCGGTAGACGCTGGAAATCTGCGCAAACACACACAGACACGAGTGTGAACTCTTAAACACATGAAACATCTGATCCAGTTCTGTTCGGTTATTCTGCTGGAGCTTAGCAAAATCAACAAGCTGCATAGTGACAAATAAACATTTACGGAGTGGAACCGAGAAGAATAACGTGCCTTCATATCGAGCTAAAAGACAAGAAACTCGTTTAAATACAAACAAGATTCAAATTTACAATGAACCAGATTCACACTTGTGCGCTGAAACACGCTGGTAAAATAAAACATATTTCTTTTATAAGGACTCACAAAAGATTCTAAAGAATGAATCTTATCTGCTGTTTTCTAATACTTTGTAGAAAAACACGGCCTTTGAGGTGTTTTTCATTCAGTTTATCAGTAAGTCTTTGTTGAGAACCGCCACACAATCAGTCATTTTCTTCTCAAAAATGTTTTTAAATGTTCCTAAAAAATATTACAGAACTTCATAAGACTTTTTTTTTTTTTAACAACTGCACTTAGGAACATTCTCAAAGACTTCTTGGAATTCATCTTAAGTAGCAAACACTGAAGGTGTCAGCAGGATAAAAAACTAAACTAAAAAAACTAAATTTAACAAAGAGGAGCTCACAAGTATTAGTAAAACATATAATAGTAGAAATTTAAACAATATAAACAAAAAGTTTAGATTTTACACATTCTTCTTTGATTTGATATTTTTTATAAACATGATTATTATATGAAGTTGTTTACTATTACATTGATTTTGATCATTTTGTATTATATCCTCTATGCCCTAGAGAAAAATAAATATGCGACATGTATTTAAAATACATTTATTTCATGCTAAATATACTACAAAGGGGTCATTCTATGGAAATGTCCATTTTTCTGTCCCTGGCCTTTACAGAAATATTACACTTGAAAAACAGGGTTATAATTTCTTTATATTTTAAAATAAACCAATGTGTTATTTGAATAATTACACCACCTTGAGCCATTAATGTGGCACTATTTGTTTTTTAATTAATTATACAGGATTAAAAGCACCACAAAACCGCTGGTCCCCACAGCCACGTACAGAGGGAAAGTGCTTTATTTTGAGGTCAAAAACATTTAAAATACAATAATGCATCTATCAAATATATGATGTAAATGGCATAAACTAAACTACAATGAAAATAATATAAAATCACACTGATGACATCACTAGATTTCCTTTTGATTTTTCTGTAACTTTGACTACATTACTGCCAAAGAAGGTAACACCAGTGACAAAAACGGTACATGTGGTCTTTAAATAATTGCACAAAGAAGATTAAAAAAATCATTAAGCTGTCATTTATATGCATTCATAAAGTCAAAAGGTAATCTCATAATGTGGTCTAAGTTTAAATATTAGAAAAATAAATAAATGTTAAAACATCTTGCCATATCAAAAGTGGACATTTTTGTAGAATGACCCAAATTCATTTACATATTTATATACTTAATAAAAATACCCTGCAATAGTACTTTTAGTACTAAACTGGTATATTTAAAGTCTGATAAATTGGAACAACTAATTTTGTGCTTAATGCACTTCAAGCAGTAGTGCTCAAGTCCAACTAAAGATATACTGAAGTATATTTGTGCTAAAGTGGAACTATTGCAAATACTTTAGGTACACTTTGAATATTTTGCGTTTAAAGACTGATATTATTTAAAGATCATACAATCCTCATCAATAGTGACATTAAAACATATTTTAGGCTTAATATTAAGAAGTGTGCATTGTGAATAAGTAGTACTGCAAATAAAGCTTAATGACAATTTTTATATCAGTAAGTATCGAGTGATATGTCAATAAATATGTTAATAGACTTCAACTATACTTAGTATAAAATAAATGGATTTTAAATCTAATACTTTTTTTACTAGGATGATAATGTTTCTTTAGAGGAATGTTTTTAACATTAATGTTTTTATTTTTGTATCTTTTATATAATTCTTTTGTATAATGTTTGTATATTTTCTGTATAGTATACTTATGAATAGTCTTTATGCTATTGATGTACACTGGTGCTCAGAAGTTTGGGATCAGTAAGACTGCTCATCAAGGCTGCATTTATTTGATTAAAGATCGGAAAAACACAGTATTATTGCAAAATATTATTACAATATAAAATAATGTTTTTTATTTTAATATACTTTAAAATGTAATTTATTCCTGTGATGCAAAGCTGAATTTTCATCAGCTGTTACTCCAGACTTCAGTGTCACATGATCCTTCAGAAATCATCAATATACTGATTTATTACTAGAATCTTTATTATTAGAATTATTAGAATTCTTCTGTATTGTGACAGATTAATGAAAAAAGGGGCTGGACTTGTTTCTGTTAATCTGGTGTTGATTGGATGTTGAGATGTGGGCGTGGCACTCCAGCAGGGGCGGAGCTTATGACCAGAGGGAAGACTGACGCTGAAGATTCAGTATAATTAAACATTACGATATCAAAACAATTATATATGCTCACTAACGTGCGCTTAGAAAATCGGGTGAAATTTCGTTTCACTTACTGTTGTCCATCCAGAATATGATGGGCGGCGGGAGGCCGGCAGGGGGGCGGCAGTGCAGAATTAAAGACTGTCCCTTCTGTGCAACGATTGGACTGATTCTCTCTTTAGACCACAGAGGAGATCCTGCACAAACATCAATGATCACATGACTCAACACAAGTGGGAAAGTGCAGTCTTAAAGGGACAGTTCACCCAAAAATGAACTGTTAATTTACTCACCCTCAGGCCATTCATTTTTCTTCAGTCAAAAAAGTACAAAAAGATTTTTAGCTGAAACCGTGCTCCTTGATTCATAAAATGCAAGTCAACAGGTATCATCATTTTAGGAGACAAAAAAAAGCATATCAGGCAACACAAAATGAACGCCTGTGGCTCCTGTTGATCTATGGAGGTCTTATGAAGCGAAACAATTGATTTGTGCAAGAAACTGAACATTATTTACAACATTATTACAAAAGTGAGTTTTGTAGATCTGTGCTTTCAGACAGTTCAGTTTGATTTGATGAACTGATTCAACTAGTTCACCAAAAAGAACTGATTCAAAAGAATGATTCGTTTGTAAACTGAACATCACTCAGGACCGTTTATCTGAGGCTCTGGATTACAGGTGATAATGTTGTAAATAACGTTCAGTTTCTTGCACAGAATGATCAAATCGCTTCATAAGACCTCTATATATCATTAAGTGTCATGGGTATTAATTTTGTGTTACCTGATATACTTTTTTGGCTTTCAAAGTGGCGGTACCCACTGACTTGCATTAAATGAATCACCAAAAACCATGGTTGCAGCTAAAAATCTTCTTTGCTGTTCTACTGAAGAAAAAAAAAACAGTTGCCTGAAACTGAACATTATTACAAAAGTGAGTTTTGTAGATCTGTGCTTTCAGACGGTTTAGTTTGATCTGATGAACTGATTCAACTAGTTCACCAAAAGAACTGATTCAAAAGAATGATTTGTTTGTGAACTGAACATCACTCAGGACCGTTTATCTGAGGCTCTGGATTACAGGTGATAATGTTGTAAATAATATTCAGTTTCTCGCACAGACTGATCAATTCGCTTCATCAGACCTCTATATATCATCAGCTTTTTTGGCTTTCAAAGTGGCGGTACCCACTGACTTGCATTATATGAATCACCAAAAACCACGGTTTCAGCTAAAATCTTCTTTACTGTTCTACTGAAGAAACAAAGTGGCCTGAGGATGTTCATTTTTTGTGTAAACTGTCCCTTTAAACTCAACCGAAAGATGAGACGAATGAAAGGAAAGTGTTGAGGAGAGAAAGATCTAAACACAGAGTGACTATGAGGATCCATGTGCGGGATTGAGCCTCCGCATGCGTTACAGTCAAACCTTCAGATTTACCTCCGAATATGAGATCTCTGAGGATGCTGAAAACATCTTACGACACAAAACAATGAGAGAGCGATACGGTTAAACAGAGACAGATGAGAATGCGGAAGCTGTGATGCGATTGGCCGAGAGCGGCCGTGTGACGTACTGGACTGGCGAATGACGATGCCGTTGGAGACGGCGGTGCCGAGCTCGTTGTGAGCGGAGCACTGATAGACGCCCTCGTACGCCTCCATCCTCTCTCCACCGCTGATGTCGATCACCAGCGTCCCCGAACGAGGCTTCATGATGACTTTAGGGTCCTTATCGATGTCAAAATGAGTCCCGTTCCTGGTCCATGAGAAGCTGAGGGCGAGCAGAATGTAAAATCATGAGTCCAGCAGTTCTGTCAAATGCTTTGTCAACCTGTCCTGTTTGTTCAGTAACAGTAAGAAATCTCTTCTGTTCACCAGACCTGCATTTATTTGATTCAAAGTACAGCAAAAACAGTAACACTTTGAAATATTTTTGCTATTTAAAATAACTGCTTTTTATTTGAATATATTTTAAAATGTAATTTATTTCTGTGCTTTCAAAGGCGTAACATCACTAGCCTAGCAACTAGAGTCATGCTAGTAGCTTGCTAATCATGCTAGAAACATGCTAACAACATGATAATCATGTTATAAACATGCTAGTAACTGGCTAATCATGCTAATAACATGTTACCAACATGTTAATCATACTAGAAACAGACTAGCAAACATGCTAGTAAATTGCTAATCATGCTTGAAACATGCTAATAAAATGCTAATCATGTTAGCAACATGCTAGGGACTGGCTAATCATGCTAATTACATGCTAATCATGTTAGAAACATGTTAACATGCTAATCATGCTAGGAACATGCTAACAACTTGCTAATCATGTTAAAAACATGCTAGCAACCTGTTAATCATACTAGAAACAGACTAGCAACATGCTAGTAACTTGCTAATCATGCTTGAAACATGCTAAGGACTGGCTAATCATGCTAATTACATGCTAACGGAATGCTAATCATGCTAGAAACATGTTAACATGCTAATCACGCTAGGAACATGCTAGCAACTGGCTAATCATGTTAAAAACATGCTAGCAACCTGTTAATCATAATAGAATCATGCTAGAAACATGCTAGCAACTTGCTAATCATGCTAGAAAGCGGTTATTTTAAAAAAGTAAAAATATTTCAAATTTTTACTGCTTTTTTTGTATTTTGTATCAAATAAATGCAGGCTTAATGAGCAGAAGACACTTCTTTAAACACTAAAAACCTTTTGACTGGTAGTGCATATATTTCACATTCATATTAACACAGAAATATAACTTTAATCACATTTAGTTATGCTGCATGACAGTTACTGATAATCATGATTATATTTGTGATTGCTCACAAACATGATCTAGTTTTTAGATTTATTTTATTTATCATATAAATTGTGATACTCTTTACATTAGAAGACAAGAAGCTTCTATCAAAAACTAATAATACTCAATAATTCCTAAAAAAAAATCCAAAGCACTTAACATCTGGAAAGCTTATGGAGGCTTGGTAAAAAAGTCTGCAATGTTTTTTTTTCTCTCTCTGTAACGAGAGGTTTTAGTTTTTTAAATCAACAATATTTCAATATTTCAAAGTGATATCTCAACCAGAAATGTAATTCTGTTATCATTCACTCACCCTAAAGTCATTTCAAACCTGTATGAGTTTCTTTCTTCTACTGAACACAAAAGAATGTTGACGGTAGCCATTGACTCCCATAGTAATTTTTGGAAGTAAATGGGTACCTCAGCTGTTTGTTTGCTAACATTCTTCAAAATAATCGTCACAGTTAGTGTTGAACGTCATCTGGTCTTAGTCGTGGAAATGACAGATGATCCTAGTTTTAATGAATGAAGGTTTGTCACCTGGGATGCGGTTTCCCTTTGGCCTCGCAGTGGATGACGATGTTCTCACGTGGATCTACGATGTAGTCCTTCGGCGACTGATGGGTGATTGTGGGAGGCTGCGGCACTGTGGGTCACATGACACGGGTGAGTTCATTTACAGCCAATCACAGACACACACACATCCGTCAACATGCCAAACATGATAAACGCGCAAATCAATCTACTGCAGCACATGCACTCAAACGCTCTTTCTTCTGTACATCAGTGCATTAATGAGTCTCTACAGCAGCAGTCGAGCCGTACCAACAGCATGCAAACACTGCAACACGCCAATAATACCATATCATAAGCAAACTAAAGAAAATAACAAGCTCAGTTCACAGCAAACATCCTTCAGAAGGACAGCAGGTGATGAACTTACGCTCTTCCAGAAGTTTAGCTGAAGAAGCCAAGAGAATCACACAGCGTTACAGAATGATAAAGATGTTCAAATTATTTTTAAATGATTTTTGATTTAATTGTAAACATGTAAACTGAAAAAAATAACATTTCATTGCAGCGTGTGGTATTTATTATGTTTAAACTACAGTCTCTCTTTCTCTCTTATCGCTATATTTTCTGTCTCAGTTGCAACAATCGACTGCTAAAATGTAAAATTTTAACCTGGTTGAGTTGTTGTAGAAGTAACCCAATAAACATTAAGAATAACCCAGAAAACAACCCAACATTTTAAGTGTAGGAAAATATAACGTCATTTGTGTTTCCTGCTAGCTAAATTTCACATACATAAACAAAATCTCTCTTTTCTTTATTCAGAGTTGATCTAGACAAGTATATGGAAACTATACAAAGCTCTGTTCATCCTAAAGCATCACTATATTCATCCTGTGTGGCCTCTTAAGGATTGTGTTTTTTTTTTTCATTATTATTGATTTATTTGTTTGTTTGTTTGCTTGTTAACCTGGCAACACACTTGTTTCGCAAACCCGCTCCAAAGTTTCGATGTAAATCAAATGATTCGCGAACCCGCATTGAACTCCAAGAAATAAATATTAAGTGTTTTAAACTGTAGAGACAATATTGTGTATTGTCCTCTATTTATGGCCTATATTAACTTTTAAAGTTTATTTTAATAATTTACTTGGCCAGTTAACACATATATAAGTGTATTCTGGCACATAGATGTATGTCTGCTTGCCCTAGATCCACCCGTGAGTGTATCATATGTGTTCTGTGTGTGTGTGGATACGTACGGTCCAGAGGAACCTCCAGCGCCGTGATCACGTGACCCAGGAAGAGCAGCAGCAGCAGCAGGGCCAATGGGCCGTCCCTCGGCCTGTCCATCACGGCCTTGTGACCAATCAGCCGCGTCTGGAGTGAGTTTAGCCCCGCCCTCGAGCGCGATCAGAACAGCAGCGGCTCACAGACACAAACAACACTGACACACACAAATACAGACAGTTAGATACATAATAACCAAAAACTTATTATTATATATATTTATCTAATTATTTTAAAATCAATATTTTACGCAACATTGTAACCAGTGTTAGGGAAAGTTACTTTTAAAAGTAATGCATTACAATATTGCATTACTCCATAAAAAGTAGCTAATTGTGTAACTTAGTTACTTTTTATGGAAAGTAGTGCATTAAGCTACTTTTGTGTTACTTTTGTCACCTGTTCTACACTTGTTTATTTATTTTTTTAATAACAAAAATCCTACAAGTTATTTTTTTAGCAACTGTAAGGGCTCTTTAACACCAAAAGTGAAGTTTCTCTCAATAAATGGAAAAACAATGTAACTTGCATTGCCTTTTTGAATAAATGTTTTTGCAAATTTAAGGGGAGACTAGTGGAAAGAAAACATCCAAAACACTGTTAAGTGTTTCTTTTATTGCACTTTATTTATTTGTGTCAATAGATTTCAATTACAGTACAGATTTTTAAAGGCAGTTTTCTCAAAATAAGTTTTTTTCTCCTACACTGAGCTGTAAATCTCCACTTCAGCAGCACTTACACACACCAGACGACACATTTTTATTCCTTTAGTCTTTATCCTGAAGGTTTTTACAGAGGAATTTGTTTGTATATAATTTGCTTGATTATATATACAACATTTTAGTCCGAAAAAATTGTGAAAATGTCGATTCTTAGTATTTTCTGAGTTATGGAGTGACAAAATGAGATCCCCAAAATTCCCTCTGTAAAAACATTTAACTCTAATATTTAAAAAAAAAAAAATGTTTTACAAGAATTTTAAAATGGACTTCATCCAGTGTTTACATTTTCGTACTAGAAATGTATGCAAATCAGTGTATATTTCATTAAATAATGCCTTGTTTACATATTTAAACCTAACATTTTAGAAAACTAGTGCAAAGAAATGTTTGCAATACAATATAATTAATTACTAGTTGTTTGAAAAAGTAAAAAGTCATTTGATTACACAATTCACACATTACTTGTAATGCTTTACCCCCAACACTGGTAATTATGTACTAATAATAACAATTTGTGTTACTTAAAATAACCTTCATGAAATAGAATACAGAAAAACTTTTATTTCATATATATATATATTAGTTGCCAAGGCAACATTTCTAATTTTTCATTTTCTTTTAAAAATTTTCTACTAAAAACTGAATCTGAAATATGAATTCAGAAGAATTATATAGAAATTAAAAAAATGTACAAAAAAACAAAAAAAGACTAAAACTGGCTAAAATTAAAATGTAAACAAAAAATACAAAGATAAAACTGATTGTGCGACTGCGTCAGTGATACTAAAATAAGACTGACACCAGATCAGTCACTGATTGAGTTATTTACACAACACGAGTTACTAATGTAACATTTGCATCTGTGGAATCCCTGTTGTCATGGACACTTCCTGTCCAGAGAAACTTTTCAAATTCAAACTCAAATAGATTCCGCGACGCACCTGTCAATCAAACTCAACTCAACGGAAGATTCGTCGTCGCCGAGCGACAGGAATGAGACGGATGATGTCATCAGAGAGTCAGCGACTGACCAATCAGAGATCAATACACACATTCACACATCAGTGTGATGGATATGAACACGCGTGTCCTACATACTGAATCACACACTGAGCTCAAACGCCTGTCACGGACAAAAAATGACCCAATCTTCAAATGAACAGAAGTAAAACATCTCAAAACATTGGAAATATCGAATACAGCTGTTGTTAACATGGCCAAACATGCTAAAACATTAAAAACAAAACATTTTTAAACACTGACAAGGCCTCAAAGCACTGGGAAGTTTGAACACAAATGAATCAAATGAATCAATCATATGAATCGATTGTCAGTTTTGCTCAAACGCTCATCTGTTGTTCAGCTCAACACGTGTGAATCAGCACAGGAGATCATTAATAACACTGATGTGTAAATGTGCTCATAATTACAGCTCATGTTAGCACAGACGCTCATAATCACTGCCATACCGAACAAAACACACACATGATCACAGGAAACACACAACAACACACTTCAACAACCACAACACACACATCAGAAATCACACACACACACTTAAAAACATGAGACACACAGTAGAGTTACATTACAGTTAACTAAAACCATACAAAAATAAAATAAATACATAAATAAATACACAAATAAATAAATAAATCATTTTAGTTGCTATAAATAAGTAAATGTTAAATGAAATAAAATATATATTTTAAAATATATATTTTAAAAAAGGCAACATCACCTTATGTACTAAAATAACATTTTTTTTTATTAACAAAAAATAACAAAAGCTAATAAAATGACAGAAACGCAGAACAAATTTACTAAAACTTTAACTAAAATGAATAATAAAGCAAAAAGCATAAAAATAAAATCTAATTCAAAATATGATCAAAATCTGTGAGTGAATCCTCAACACTCACACTGAGATCAGACTGAAACAGTCTGTAATTGTCGTCTTATTTGCAGTTTATGGTTGTGATATTGTAGTTTGAAGGTGAAACTGTGGAACTGCTGCTCGTCTCAGTGACGCAAACACACAAAGACATTCCAGCAGACGTTTCCCATCAGCCCTCATTAGATTTTATAATTGCGGAGGCGGACTGCAAATAATGGCCGTGTTTATCATATGAATGGCGTGTGTATGAATCCAGACCAGCGCTTTATGAAAACACCAGTTCAGTGTTTGATCAGCGTCTGCTGCTCTTGTTATTTCAGTAATTTAACAACACATTCATATGTTCGTGGTTCTCTGATATGAGTTCATGATGAATTATCATGCAGCTAAACACATACAATTATTTTATATTTGTTTTCAAATACTTCTGCTTGCTTGTTTTATTTGTATTTTTCATTTAAAAATATTTATTGATTTTAATTTGCTCAGTTAATGATCACATGCACCTCATCAAATACATTTTTTTAAAATAATTTATAAATATATTTTTTTTTAATATACTGCTTTTTACCACTTTATCACTTTCATTTGTATTTTTTTAAATATTTTTATTTTAATTTTGTCAATTAATGATCACATGCACTTCATCATTTAAAGTGTAGTGTTTATTTTATTATATATATATATTTATTTATTTTTTTTAATGTACTGTTTTAGTGCTTTTTTAATTTGCATTTTTACAAATATGTATTGATTTTAATCTTATGTTAATTAACAATCACATGCACCTCAACAAAAAAAAATGTTTTTACATTTTATAAATAGTTTTTTTTTTTTAATATACTGTTTTTTTGGTACTTTTTAAATTGTAAACATATTTTTTGATTTTAATTTTATGTCAATTAATGATCACATGTACCTCAAATGTTTTACATTTTATAAATAGTTATTTTGTAATGTACATTTTTAGTGCTTTTTTTAAATTTATATATATATATATTTTTTTTTAAATATTTATTGATTTTAATTTTAATGATCACATGCACCTCAAATAAAATGTTTTTATATGGTATTTTAGATTTTAGTTTTTTTTAATATACTGTTTTTAGTGCTTTTTTAATTTGTATTTTTAAAAAAATATTTAATGCACCTCAAAAAATAAAATATTTTTATATAGTGTTTTATAAATACATTTTTTAAATATACTGTTTATTAGTGTTTTTTTATTTGTATTTTTTTACAATTATTTATTGATTTTAATTTTCTGTCAATTAATGATCACATATACCTTAACAAATGAAAGTTTTTACATTTTATAAATAGTTTTTTTTTAGTAATATACTGTTGTTGTTTTTTTGTATTTTTATTTGTAAACATTTATTGATTTTAATTTTATGTCAGTTAAAGGTCATATGACATGCAGGTAAACAAATAAAATATTTGTTATTTTATTTAAAATATATTAGGATTGTTATTTTATTTTTTAGAAATTGCTTTATTTAGATTTATTTTACAATTATTTTTTAATTTTAAAATGTGTATGATTTTATATATATATATATACACTGTATATATTAAATCAGTTCATGATCCTCAGTTTGTTAAACCCTGACTGATGTTACAGACTCACTGATTTGATACAAATGTATTGAAATGACACGAGAAATGATTTTGGGTTTGATGAATGAGAAACAGTCGCTGAAAGCGCTGAATGGGTTAAAGATGCTCTTGTGTTTCTTGGCCTTTCTCTTCTGCCTCAAGGACACTTGCTTTTGTCTCCTGCTCATTTGTGTTGTTTTTCCAGACGATGGAAAGCAAATGTTTGCTCAGCGTGTCTCTGAACTCTGAATGCATTAACGTTCCCGTCTCTCTCACGCTCACATTAACAAACACCAACAAAATCCACACAGATTCACCACACATACACACACACACACACACACACACATGCTCATTTCTGGCAGCGCCTTAAAGAAACCAGGCCTTGTTAGCATGCAGGACAAACTGGAGCGCTAATAACACACACACACACACACACACACACACACACACACGGCTTCATCCTCCAGTTAATGGTGTAAATAATCAAATCTCATGTTTGCAGATTCCAGTCTGACTGTAACAGTCAGAAACTCAAACTCATGTTTATTTCCTCAAGCCTCGTGTCATCAGATGAAACACAGAATCACTGATCTCAAATCAGTTTCACACTCATTAAAGTGAGATGAAGGACAGCAGAACATGAACACGACCCTGACGGGAGTCACTGACAGCACTTCCTGTGTTCATCCACTATCATTCACATATTTACTGTCATTATCTACATTCAGATTTTTATTTAATGGTAATATTATGAATTAGTTTTTTTAGTTAAACTTTTAGTAATGTGTTTTTTATTATTATTTTAAAAATCTAGTTTTTAAATACTTTTATACATTTGATTTCATTTTAGTTTCATAATTTTTATTTATTATTTTATTTAGATTTATTTTCATATTTAATATTTTGATTAATATTTGCATATTTTTATTAATATTATATTAATATATATTTTTTGTTAGTTTTAGTTATTTTGTTATGTTTTTTTTTTGCCATTTATAATTGTTATTATTATGATTATGATTATTATTACTGAAATATGTCCATATAGCTTTAATAATTTCATTCCAGTTTTAGTATCACTATCTATATTCATAATTTCATTTAATATTAATACTATTAATTAGTTTTTATGTTAATTTTAGTTAAACTTAGTAATTTGTGTTTTTTTTTTTCAATTATTTTAAAAATCTAGTTTGTAAATACTTTTATGAAATTGATTTCATTTTAATATCCTTATTTAGATTTATAATTTCAGTGACATTTATTTTATTTTTTATTATGTATTTTATATTTTTGTTTATATTTATTTTATTAATTAATAATATTATTTTTATTAATATTTAGAGTTTTTCTGTCTTCATTGTAATTTTATTTATTTATTTATTTTTTTATTTATTTTAATAATTTATTTCAATATTTTAGTATTATTTTATTAATATCTTAAATTAGTTTTCATGTTACTTTTAAAGTTTTAGTAATTTGTGCTTTTTTACAATTATCATTTTTTAAATGTAGTTTGTAAATTCTTTTATAAATCTGATTTCATTTTAGTATCATTTATATTTATAATTTTATTGACATTTATTTTACTATTTAATATTTTATTTATATTTATTTTATTTATTATCAATACTATTTTTTATTAATATTTTGATCCTGTCGTCACTGTAATTTTAGTGTTAGTAATTTTGTTTATAATATAAAACAAAATTAATATATATATATATATATATATATATATATTATTTTTTTCATTTTAATATTTTATTTTATTAATATTTTAAATGAGTTTTTATTTTAGAATTTCTCTTTTCATTTTAATTCTAGTTAATGTTTTTGTAATTTAGCTGTTTTTTTTACACATTATTATTAATTATTTTATTGTTATTATTATTATTATTATTATTATTATTATTATTTCAGTTAGCATTTCTTTCAAACTAGTTTCAGTTAAGTCTAATGCTGTGTTCTGATTGGATGAGACTGTGAATGTGACAGCGCAGCTTTCATATGCTGATGATGACGCTTCATTTGCATATGTAAACATTCAATCATGATGAGTTACTGTGGTTCATCAGAATCGACTCTGAATGAATCTCTGAATCAGGCCGATTTTATGCACGAGCGGCTGCTGATCAATCATTGGACGGCTCACCCGTATCCATGACAACTAACTGCTTCCAGAAATCCATTTCCTGCTTCAGTCCTGCTGACCTTTTCAATAAGCAAAGAGGAAAAGCCACATTCACATCCAGCGGCATCAGCTCACAGAAAAAATACACTAAAAATAACTGCTCTACACCTAAACGGCTCTAATCGGAAGCTCATTAATGACATGTTTTGATTATTTCATGAAAGCGTCTGAACTCCATCTCATTCACATGCAGCTTTAACCAGCTCAAACTCATTTACAGAACAACATCAGATCAAATTCATTCTTCACACCACACAACCAGTCAAAATCAACTAGAAAGTGTTCAAATATGAAAAAGCTGCAGAAATGACGTATTTCTGTCTTGTTTTCCAGTACAAACATCTAGACTTTCCTAAATCAACACACATTCACTCAAGAAACTGAATGATTTAAGATTAAAAAAAAAAAAAAAAAAGAACAAAGATTTGCCAATGAGGTCAGAAACTGAATTTCTCTGAATTACTTAATTGTTAATTTGCTCTTGTTTTAAACATAAATCACTTTATTTCTCATGAAACAAGACTTCTTAGGTCATCTTGATTTAGGTTATTATAGGTAACTAAAAAAACATATACTGAAAGATAAATATTTTGTATTAATATTTGCATTTTTTAAATACTTTTAATATTTAAAAAAAATGTATCAATATTTTGAATTAATTTTTATTTTTATATTTTCTGTTTTCATTAAAAACATTACAAATATATAAAAAAAATGTTATTACACATAATTTTATTTTATTTTATTTTATTATTTCTATTTAATTTACCTTTTATTACAATTTTATTTCAGCAAGTTTTCATTTCTCATTTTCACCTGGTTTACCTTGACTTACTAAAATAAAAAAAAAAATCTAAATCTATATAGTTTTATTTAAAACAACAAAATACAATAAAAAAGTACAATAACATTGCTAAAAAGTAAACTAAAAAAACATTTAATGCTAAATATTGTGTATTAATATTTTTCTTTTTAATACTTTTATATTTTTTTCATAAATTAATAAAAAATCATTTAATTTTATTTATAACATCTTTAAATATAAAAACTAATTCAAAATATTAATAAAATTATTAATATTTTTAATTAGTTTTTATTTTTATATTTCATATTTAAAAGACATTACAAATAAAATGAAATTAAATATAAAACACCTATGCTTTTATACTTATTATAAGTTTTATTTTATTTTTATTTACTTTTTTTACTATAATTTAATTTTAGCAAGTTTTCAGCATTTCTCATTTTCAGTTGGTTTATCTTGAATTACTAAAATAACAAAAAAAATATCTATACAACAACTAATAAAAACAACAAAATATAATAAAAAAAGAACAATAACATTGCTAAAAAGTAAATGAACGTATTGAATGCTAAATAGTTTGTATTAATATTTATTTTTTATGTTTTTAATATTCTTAAATTAAAAAAATATTTGTATTCATATTTTGACTTTTTTGCTCTTTTTCTCATTTCACTTGGTTTATCTCAATTTACTAAAATAACTGAAAAAAATGCTTTTCATTAAAAACATTTAAAATAAAATGAATGCTAAATAAAATAACATGAAATTAAATATAGAATGTTATATTATTATATTTATTACTTTTTTATTATTTATTATTTGTATTATTTAAATATCTAAAACAAACAAAAGAATAATAAAATGACAACACAATTACTAAAATGCAACTAAAATTAACATGAAAATAAAATAAAATCTAAAATATTGACCAAAAAAAAACAAAAAAAAAAAACGTTGTACCGGAAAACAAGACCAGGAAAAAAATACCAGAAGAAAATGTTCACAGCGCAGAATCAACACAGAAAGTGTATAAATAAAAGATGAACACAAATGTGTGTGATGTTTTGTAAACGGACGCACACACAGATGAGTGTGTTTGAGTCGGCGTCAGCAAACGGCGCTCGGTGAAGCTGCTAATGTCAGTGATTGTGATGTTAATGTGCGCTGGGCTCTTTCACTCATTCCACACTGGTCTCTGATCAATAGCGGCGTCAGGATGTGCTGACCGTCGCTCCACCAGCGCTTTCTCCGCTATTGTGACTGTAGAAGCTTCTCCATACATTCACAACACAACAGAGACACGACATGATAAACACACAGCATCAGTCCAGTTTACACACACATATCAGTCACTGAACATCACACACCGGCTGCTCTCAGATCAGTCACACTCCTGATTACAGCAGCAAACCACAGCACAAAACTGATGCTTTAGCAGTCGACAAACAAGCTACTAATGCAAATTTTATATTTATAAACTCTATGGCGGCCCATAGAACCGCCTGTGAAATTTGGCACACTCATAGAGGACAGTCTCATCATTACCCACAGCAAATTTAGAGTCTCTAACTCAAACTCTCTAGCGCCACCAACTGTTCAAAATTTCACTCATGTTTATGCTAATAACTTTTGAACAATAAGGCTCAGAAGGATTTTTTTTCTCTGAATCCTTGGCTCATGCCGAGTCGAATGAAGTCCAAAATTCAGAAATCGTAAGGTTTAGTTTTTTCGCTATTTTTAATAGTTCGAAAAAAAACAACTTTTTCAAACTCATCCAAGACGGTTTGTCTGATTTTCACCAAAATTGGCTCAGATGATCTTCAGACCATTCTGCCAAAAAGTTATGGAATTCAAGTTGATTAGTCAAACCGTTCTCGAATAACGTGTGAACGAATTCTACGAAAAACACGCAAATATGGATGTGAGGCTATATGTCCACAACGGTTTGGCGTATTGAGACCAAACGTGGTGTGTGTAATAACAAGCATGACCTGAGATTACCTGCAGTGTTTTGGCGCAGTGCCACCTAGTGGTCTGGAGATATAGAAAATGGCTATTTTTGCTTATAACTTCTCAATGGTTTGGCCAAAAATTACCAGTCTTTTCATATTCGGTACATCATGCTGAGTCCAACCATACTCAATTTCCCCATGTCAGCCATTTTGAATTTTATTATAAAAAGGCTATTTTACGAACACATTGGCGTATCATTACGAAACTCGGTATGTGTCTTCGACACCATGCCCTGACAGTACTCAGAAAGTCTGGGGGCAGCGCCACCTTGTGGCCAAAAGCTATTAGTATTAGTTATTAATAAGGAAAT
>JAHKKF010525130.1:0-15199 GCA_019740295.1 Labeo calbasu | reverse complement strand
GTGACAATAGTAAGTCAATTAGCCTATTTTATCAATTACAGATTAATAGCAATGTTTCTCTCAGATGGTGGTGCGATAGACTTGTAGAATACTTCGTAGTCTAACGTTTGCAACTTCACTTCATTGCCTCTAAGAGTCGCCAACGGACAAAAAAACATGAGAAATGTACGTACGCCAGACATGAAGTTGGCGTGGAGGAACACACATTCTCACGTTAATTTCACTGTTAGTAAATCTGTCCTTGAGCGTGAAAACTGTTTTTGTGCATACGCAGCGTTGATACATGAGGCCCCTGGTCAGAGGAGCTGACTAAATCATTTAAAGATGCTAAACTAGCCTTGGCACAAGCAACCATGCTGTCTCATCTGATTCCTGACGCCCCCATTTCTATCACTACTGCGCTGTAGGGGCTGTACATGAACAGCTTGTAAATAGCGTTTGGCAACCACTTGCATTTTTTAGTCGACAGCTATGCCCTAACGAACAGAAGTACAGTTGCTTGCACTATACCTAGCGGTGAGGAACTTCCACTCCTTTTTGGAGGGACGTGTTTTCACGGCATTTGTGGATCACAAATCCCTGGTTCTGGCCATGTCTAAAGTTTCTGAGCCCTGGTTGGCATGACAACAATGTCACTTGGCCTTCATCTGAATTCACAACAGACATTAGGCACATTGAAGGAAAAAGTAATGCGGTGGCAGATTGCCTTTCCAGGGCCACTGTGCAAGCCATGCACTTGGGTATTGACTTTGCCTGTTTAGCATCTGACCAACAATCTGACCCTGAGGTGCAAGCATACAGAACAGCAACCTCAGGTTTGAAAATTGCTGATGTTCGCTGATGTACGGAGGGTGGAGTTATACTGATGTGTGACGTCTCCAGGGGCCACCCACGTCCAATGGTACCCACGCAGTGGAGACGAGCAGTGTTTGACAAAGTCCACGGATTGTCACACCTCGGGCGGAAAGCTTCACAAAAACTGGTCTTGTCTAAGTTTGTGTGGCATGGGTTGAAAAAGGATGTTCAGACTGGGTTACAATGACACATCAAGGCACCACTGGAGCTTTTCGAGGTGCCTGAACAACGTTTTGACCATGTTAACATTGACCTGGTGGGTCTTTTGCCACCCTCCCATGGATTAACTCACTTTTTGACTATGGTGGATTCAAACTACTAGATGGCCAGAGGCAGTACCGTTGAGCTCGACAACTACGGCAGAGGTCACACGGGCCTTTATCATCAACTGGGTGGCACGTTTCGGCACTCCATCAGGTATAACTTCAGACCACAGCAGAGTTATGGGCAGAGATTGCTCGAGTCCTTGGAGTACAGCTTCACCATACCGCAGCGTTCCACCCGCAGGCCAATGGCCTTTGCGAACCTCCCTCAAGTCTGCACTTAGGGCCAGTCTGACAGACGACAGATGGGTGGAGCGGCAACCTTGGGTCCTGCTGGGCCTGCCAACAGCTCCTAAAGTGGATCTTCAAACTTCCTTTGCGGAGTTGATGTATGACCAGACATTGCGTGTGCCAGGGGATTTCATTTCAGACAGCACAAGGCCATAGGCTCTACCCTCTGACCAGCCTGCTCTTTTAGAGAGAGTTAATGCCTTCAAACCATTTCCTAATTCTCATCATGACATGATGGCAGCTTGGATCCCCAAGGACCTCTCTACAGCTGAGTTCGTTTTCATTCGACATGACACTCACAGGAATGCGTTGCACTTCCCATATGATAGACAGTTTCGTGTTCTGGAGGCTGGAGTCAAATCGTTCCTGGTCGACATTGGGGGCCGGCCTGAATGAGTTACTGTTGACCAACTTAAACCGGCTCATGCAAAGCCGAATCAGCCAATGGTTCCAGCGGCAGCTTCTAGGAGAGGTCGCCTAGCTACCAACAAAGAGGAGGACTCCAGGGCGGAGAGTTTGATAGCCAAGGAAGTTCAACGCAAGGGTGTAAGCTCACAATGCTGCAGACGTTCAGGGAGACAAGTTCGAGCTCCAAGAAAACTAATGTTGCCAGTGTTGGTGAATGTGGGGGGACCTGTGTAAGAGTAGATACAAACGCCTCACACATTACTGAGTAATACACACAGATCACACAGCACCGACATTCACATGCATGCATAGTTATGCAGTATGTTCCCCTTTAAGAAAGAGAGTTGTTGTGAAAGAAATAAACAAGACCGCTGAGTTGCATCCTGCCTTTGTGTATCTTTGATAGCAGGAATGCTACAATATAATATAATATAATATAATACAACACTTCATTGTATGATCAAATGCCCTTTTGAGCTTGTCAGGAAAGACCATTTCATTGGGATTCAACTTTGATGTATTCATACTGTTTACAGCTATTTCATGTATTTTAATACCAAGTCTTGCAATGAAATAAATAAACAGAGATTTGTGTTGGGTCCTGCAGGACCCCAATGCAGCCCTCTAAAGTACCACAAACATGTATAAGTAGCACTTTATTTTGATGGTCCCTTGTGAACAACTTGGAGTATTAGTAGACTGTTTGCTTAACATCTACTAACTCTTTATTGTGATGGTCTCCAAACAGACATTCTGCTGACTTAAGTTTAGCTTTGCAAGTATAAGTACATGTCAGCTTATTCTAACCCTACAAGTCTACTAATACTCTACTAACACTCTAATAAGAATCAGTCGACATGTAGGTGCATTGTTACTTAGGCAACAAAATCTGTTAAAAGGACCATCAAAATAAAGTGTAACTCACAGTAACTGAAATCTCCACATCATTTGTGCTTCTGAAATAGGATAAACCACTTGAAATGGCTTTTTATGTTTAAGTACAATGGACTGCACTCAAAAAAAAAAAAAAGAAAAGAAAAAAAAATATTCAAATATATTTTATTCAAATATATATACTGTACATATATTTTTGTTAAAACAGCAAAAATATATTTGGTTCTCCTCCAAAACACTATTGTATTGTGCTTAATTAACTTAAACTGTTTAATTTTCCACTTTACTAAATTATCAATCATTAAACTAACGTGAAAGGTTTAATTACGCCATTCAAAAAAATGGACGATTTTCAACACACCTGATGAAGATGCCATGAAGGAGGTGCATTGCATCAGAGCTAGAAGTACCAGCTAGGTAAGAAAATCTAAAGTTTTCTTTGTGTAAAGTCAAAGTCTTTAATTTCTGTTAGTGTTTCTGAAAGTCTGTTTTGGGATGCTTTTAGTGTTTTGTTTACCAGTTGAGTCGTTATTGTGTAACTGGTTACTGCTCCGCTAATATATGATTTTGTGCGGTTGGGAGATGTGAAAGCACGTGAGATTCTGTAGTGTATGGAATAGTGTATATGTATGTGTGCTTGTGGAACAGAGGATGGGTGATTTTCCATCTTATTAATGATATATGAGCAGTTAAATAAAACCTTCCTGTGCTTTTTCTACCCTATTCAATTAGCTAAAGCACGGAAGTACAAATAATGCCACATTTGACTTCTGCATATGTTTTAAAGTTGTATCTGCTATTGCTTTTTTATAACAGCATGCATTGGATCATGGCTTTCTTACTTCATCACTGCTTAACTTTGGCAAAATGAAGGAAATGAAGTTTTGGCTAAGGTAAGTGAAGCACTGTATCACTATTTTATTTTTTATAAACAGAAGTAATAAGGGTTTACATGGGTCCTTAAATGTCTTAAATTTAGTCGTATCAAATTTAAGGCCAAAAAAAGTCTTAAATAGTACAAGAAAGTCTTATTATGATTTCAAGAATTTCAATTCTGACTTGGGGTTGATGCAGGAACTGCGTATGGCGACTCACTTTGCTTTACGAGCGACTAAGGTCAAGGGACCATTCCTCAGTAAAGTGATGTCCACAATAGTGGTTCAGGAGCACCATCTCTGGCTGAACCTGGCTGAGATGTGTGATGCCAACAAGGCTAGCTTCTTCGATGACACTGTTGTGGACTTTGCCCAGCTGTACTTGGCAGTCCAGAAACAGACAGAGGCCATCAAACACATCTTGCCCTGATGGGACACTCCGAACACCAAGACACGATGACCAGGTCTTCGTCTGCCTGATGCCGAGGATGCCCCTCTGCGGCTTTAACACCTGCTCTGCCCCCTCAAGGAATATTGAAAGAGGTAACCCCTCAGCAGGAGAGTCGAGCTGCCCACTGGAAGGGGGCACAGCCTGTTTCTCAGGGCGCCGTTAAGTCTCCTTGGATGACCGCGTCCCTGAGATGGGCGACCCAGAGATGTCAGGGTTTGTTCTTTGGGGAATAATAACATCTGGGAGGGCTGGGGGCCTTCTCCACCACTGCTGCAGATAATAGAGCAAATTGCTTAATCTCTGGGTCTATCATGCTGAGTTCTGTTTGTGAGCACTGTTTTCTCATAATTTTATACTCCGCACATAATTTTGCCACTCAACAGGTTGGAGTTGCAGGATGCTTCGCTTCCTTGGACTCCTCTTGGCTATGCGATTCAGTTCACCAGGTACCCTCTCAGGTTCAGGGGCATCCTTTTTACATCTGTCAGTTCGGACAAGGACGCCTCTGACCTGCATGCAGAGAGTACGCAATAGAGTGAATCCCTCTGGCCGAGATGAATTCGGGATTTTAAATTCCTATTTCATTGCACCCAAGAAGAGCGGTGGGTTATGGCATATCCTGGATCTGCAAGTCTTGAATCGGTCCCTATACAGGCTTCCGTTCAAGATGTTGATGCAGGGAGCGCATTGCAGTTATCAACCTGAAGGATGCATACTTTCATGTCTCAATTCTGCCTTGACACAGACAGTTTCTGCGATTTGCCTTTGAGGGTCAAGCATATGCGTACAAAGTCCAGTGATTATCCTTGCACAGACCCTGTGCAAGATCAGGGAGGACGAAGAGCAGGTTTTTGTTGATTGCACCATTTTGGCCCACCCGGACCTGGTTTGCCGACCTCATGCTTCTTGCAACAGCCCCTTCCTGTAGAATTCACAAGGACCTTCTTTTGCAGGGTATGGGCACAATTTGGCACCCGCAACCAAATCTATAGAACCTGCATGTCTGGCTTCTGGACAGGATGCAGTAGATCTGAGAGGTGAGAGGAGAATCCTCTCAAGTTGCACCTCAACTCCTTTTGGGATCTTTCTGTGGTCCTGGCAGGATTACGGAGAGCCCCCTTTGAGCTGCTTAATTCAGTTGAGCTGAAATACCTGTCTCTCATGACTACGCTCCTGATCACTTCAGTCAAGATGGTGGGGGAACTGCTGGCATTCTTGGTCAACGAACCATGCCTTGAATTTGGTCTGGCTGATTCTCACGATACCTTGAGATCCCAGTCTGGTTATGTGCCCACCACTTCTTTTCGAGATTAAGTGGTGAAACTGCAATCACTGCCCTTGGAGGAGGCAGACCCTGCCCTTGTCTTGCTGTGTCCCATCTGTGCTTTGCTTATGAAATGCACCCGGAGGGTGGAAATGGAAAATGATGATGGTGCTGTTGAGAAAAAGATTGAGAAAAATGACTGCGAAGGGGGTTGCTTTGCTCTTTGAAAATTTGCAAAAGTCTAGAAAATTGAAGCTGAATCAAGTAAACAAAGTCAAACAAAAGGTGAATTATATAATTTCTCTTAAATTCACAAGTGAAACTGTACCAAATGTGGAAAGACAAATAAAGAGGGTTGTCAGGTATTGTGAAGAAGCTAATGATTTGCATAATTCAATTGTGGAAATGGAAATAACCCATATCATTGAATGTGATGCTTCATCTACAGTAAGCATTGAAATAGGACCTGATGATAGTATTGTGTATGTGTCCACAAAACAATCCCATTATAGCAAAGTGTCAAAATGTTCAGCAAGTACTTCAAGTTTAACTTCTTCTGCATGGATAAAAGCGATGGCAGAAAGGGCTACATTATTACAACATGCTGCTATGGAGAAGAGACATACTTTGAATGCAAAGTTTTTCTTCTTCCTCCTCCAAAGTAAAAGACTCAAAAGACTAAGAAACAACTCATGATGAATGCAAAAATACCAACCAATGATGCAAAGTTGTCAGCTGTACGCATTGCAACTACACAACAAGCTGCACGCATACAGGATCGAGTTTCCCATTCCCAGTTGCAAACTCATTCTTTGCAACCTCATGTTTATCTGCAAATAGGACAAGGTATTTTGTATAACATCATGCAGCAACAGGCAAACACAACAGCTCAGCTTGTACATAGGGGGGACAGGCCTTCATTACTTCCTCCTGTAATTCCATATTTTGATGGCGATCCCATACAGTTTGCTACATTCATTCAAGCTTTTGAGCATTGAATTGAAAAAAGACCACAAATGCACAGGATTGGCATGGATTCAAAAGTTCAAAGATGTTCTTTTGAAGCTCAAGCAACACAAAAAACATATTCAGTCCTCATTTACTTCTGGACTAAACAATACTACAATAGAGCAGGACAGAGTTAATGAGCAGAAGGTTTCAAACTGGATTCCATGATCAAAGTCTTACACCAGATGATCTTTCTCAGGCAGAATCAGCAATTATTGGATTTTCTCAACATGAAGCATTAAAACAAGAAATTTCTAACTTGCAAAGTGGAACACCTGGAGTCAAAAGGTATAGTAACATCCAGTATTGATGGATGGTTTACTTTAGAAATGATGGAAGACTTTGTAGAGCAGCAAGACAAAAAGCCCAGTTATCTTGCCAAAAGAACACCATGGATCCAAACTTATCATGCAAGGTCATGTGGGGATAAACCACATATTGTCAACATTTCGAAGGAGATACTGGATTATTAAAGCAAACTCTTCAGACTGCTTGTAGAAAGGTAATCTCTGAATGTGTTGTGTGTTAACGTTTTCAAGGCAAAATTGGAGAATGAAAAATGGCTGACTTGCCAAAGGAAAGGATTATGCCAGATTTGCCTCCTTTTTCCAATACTGGTGTGGACTACTTTGGTCTTACTGATGTGAAGAGAGGTTGTGGTGTTGTTAAAAGATATGAAGTTATGTTTGCCCGCATGACCAGTTGAGCAGTACACCTTGAAATAGAGTAATCTCTGAATACAAATTCCTGCATAAATTGCATTCATTATTTTATGTGCTGTCGTGGGCAAGTACTGCATTTAAGATCTGATAATGGCACTAATTTTATTGGAGCAGAGATTGAGCTTAGGAAAACTTTGAAGAATTTGGATCATGACAAAAATTCTGCATTCTTTCCTATCAGAAGGAATAACATGAACCTTTAATAGCCCTGCAGGATTACATCATGGAGGCATGTGGGAGAGGCTCATTCGTCTTGTAAAGAAAGTGTTGTACTCCACACTTAAACAACAATGCTTGGATGATAAGTGCTTTCACACTATTCTTTGTGAAGCTGAAGCCATTCTTAATGACTTTTCTATCACAAAGCTTTCTGATGATCCGAATGACTTGGAAGCTCTCACGCTAATTCGTATCTTGCAGTTGAGATCAACAGATCAATTTCTTCCACCAGGATTTTTCCAAAAAAAGTGATTTGTACATCAGACCTGTCTGATCTCTTTTGGAAAAGTTGGATAAGGGAATATCTTCCACTGCTTCAGGAAAGACAAAAATGGAGGAAACCACATAGAAACTTAACTGTTGGTGATATAGTGGTCATCCTGGATCGAACTCCTCTACGTGGTTTCTGATCATTAGGCAAACTCACTCAGACATATCCTGACAAAAAAGGGATTTGTTGGTTCTGTACAACTGAAGACACAAACAGAATTACTGGATAGACCTGTTTCCAAAATCTGCCTGTTGTTGGAAGAAACAATGGACTGATCTTCAAAGAAGAAATTCACATACATCCTTTGTGGCTCCTTTGATAATTTAAGACATAATTGTAGTTACATACCAACAATTATAGGGCCGGTGTGTAGGAGCCAATGTGTTATGTAGATGTATGTTGGGTGTCACCACTTGGGGGCAGTATGTGCACATAGGGTAGAGTTAGCAGTCTTGGTAGAGGGAACGTACACAGTTTTTACCACACTTTGGGATAATTATTTCCATCGTGTTCAGTAAGTAATCTTAAACTGAAATCGACATCAAGACTGCACATTGGATTATGTATGTGTAAAGCGTGCGTTGCTTATCCAAGCCTTTGGCAGTTATCTGCTGGTACAAATACAATACATACAAAATATGTGGTATTACTATAAAGTGCAGATATTACAAATGCATTAACTTCCTAATAAAAAATACATTTTGATGCAAGGCAGACCAAACCTGCTCTTGGGGAGCCAGTGTTATGTGGATTTTAGCTCCAACACACCTGCCTGGAACTTCTAGTAAGAATTTGTTTTTGTTTGAAAATTCCTAAAAACCTTGATTAGTGGGTTCAGGTGTGTTTAAAGGGCTAGTTCACTAGTCATTAATTACTCACCCTTATGTCGTTCCAAACCTGTAAGACCTTCCTTCATTTTGGAAAAAAAATTAAGATATTTTTGATGAAATCTGAGAGCTTTGTGACCCTGCATAGAAAGTAACACACCTGAAATGTTCCCAGACCCAGAAACGAAGTAAGGACATCGATATAATAGTAGAATACTTTTTATAGAGAATACTTTTTGAGCACAAAGAAAACAAAAATAACGACTTTAACAATTCTTCTCCTATCACAATGCATACACATTGCTTTCCTCTGCTTGTAAACAAGGCTCAGTGCATACATGTTCTACATCAGCAGAATCACACGCATGCGTTGTTTACGTGCAGATGATGATAGAGATAACTAAAAAAACTATTGTAAAGCGCCAATTTAAGTTACCCGGATGAGTCTGTGTTATTAGCTTTTACCAGTTGTTATTGGGGAATAACATACCTTGGAATGTCATGACTGACCAATCAGAAGCAAGCATTCCACAGAGCCATGTAATAATTTAATTTAAAGCACAGCCACCACAAATTCAGACTTAACACCTCTTATGTACTTTGAGATCATTCTGAGGTTAAATACAGATTTAAAATCAAATGGTTGCATAGTTCTGACAGGTAACACTGGCATCCAACAATGCCTTGGAAAAAAACAATTAATCTTAAAAAAAATAAAGCATATACATAAACCCAAATAGGAAATAAAACAGTTATGGAATAAGCATGTGTCCTTTTCCGTGTAATAAACTCCTGAAACATTGGTGTCTTATTTTAGAGCAGTCAATGCAATTTATGAATCAATTAAATCTGTATGTGGGTGTGGGTGTGTGTGCAAAAAATTCAGATGTAACCCCCTTTGTAATCATTAACAATTTCAAAAGTAACTGTAATTTAATTACACATTTTTTCCCTCAGTAACTGTAACTAATTACCAATACATTTATTTTGTAATTAAATTACGTAAATCCATTACATGTAACTAGTTACTCACCAACACTGAATACAGAGTAGGCAGGAACAAATACATAGCATAGCATCAACATAGAGACTTCAACACCAAACACTAGACACAGGAAGTAACCAGGAACTAAACAAGGGAATTAATAAACACACAGCTGAAGCCAGTGAAAACAAACACAGGTCAAAAACAAACACAATGACAGTCCACAGTCATGAAAGCAAGTGACTAATGACACAGTTTTCATTTTCCGGTGAACTTTCCCCAATTGGAATTATTGAAAAAACTCTGCAGGACAGTGTCCTTCTGTGCTGGTCTGGCCAAGTACTGTCATGTTTTCATTTTCCAATGTAATGTTTGTTAGAATTCCATCTTGTCTGTTTGCCTGTATTCCCCATAAGGAATGATCAGACAGAATAATAATAGATGAATGACTGACTTTTTTTTATTTTTAAAATGTGCGATTTTGTTGTTGTTTGCCTTTTTAGACTTATGTCATTGAAGCACTCGAATGAAAACCCTAGCAGTCTTATAATGGAGTATATGGTGAGTGTTCTTTTTTTTTTTTTTTCCAAGGATGATAAATGCTATGATAAAGTTAACGCATAAGAATCTGAGTATTCCATCCTTTTAAATATATTTTCTAGGATACAGACGTTGCCAGGAGATCCAGCCCTGCTAGACAAAAAAAAACGGCTAAAACCAGCCTAAGCTGGTTGGCTGGTCTTAGATGGTTTAAGCTGGTCAGGCTGGTTTTATCTGGTTGTTCCAGCTGGTCTGCCAGCCTGACCAGGTAAGGAAATGGCCAAAACCCCTCTAAAATCAGCTAAGACCAGACTGGATATTTTTTTCAGCAGGAAAAAGACTCATGGGAATCTGTGTCATAAGATTTGAAGGTGCAGACATTTGAAGACAGCCCAGCAGATGTCAGAGTGCTGGAAGATAAAATTCATCAGGACCTTAGCAGTATACTCTATGCAAAACTATGTTGCTGGGACTGATGTAACGGAATGTAATACGGCACCACTACTAATGTAATCCTGCCGACCAGTTAAAACAGAGGATTAATCATCTATCAACTATTTAAAAGAGGAATGTACAAGGATGGAAAGAGAGGGGCACAATCTTTGGTGACGTGAGCATGGAAATGTGTGAGTGACGGAAGCAGAAGAAGTGTGTGAGCGGTCTGGTCGCACCAGAGGTACGTGCATGGCTTTAATTTGAGAATGGTGTGAGAAACGGCGTGCTACTGTGCAACCAGTGAACCTGCATGCTGTTAGTGAGACGCTGAGCTACTGTGCGAGAGTGAGTCCATTTTGAAGTGGAGGGTGAAGGTGGAGAAGGGTAGCAGTGACATGAAAGAGTGAATTATAGGGGAGCATGGGGCACAACCTAACACTTTTCGAATTTCTCAATCTGTGTAAATCCACGTTCGGTTTAGAGTACAATTTTTATCCACGTTAATATCACGTGTCTTGTACAAACATGTGGCTTTGTTTCATAATTACAGTGTATACGTTTTTCATTAATTACCTCAAAAGAAAGGAAGTGAAAAGTGACAACATGCCCCGTATGTGGGGTACTTTGTAACATGTGAGGGGCACGTTGTAATATGACCATATGACAGCTTAAAATGTTATCTGATCGAATGAAAAAATATACACGACAAACTAAATATTTAAATATTTAAGAATTTAAAAAAATCTAATTTTTGAGGTTCACGATGAACACATCGCAACCATGCGTAGGACGGCCCTGATCGCAAAACACAGCTATACAGTATAGTTCAAAACAATGTGCGCAAATAGATGAAACACATTCAGACATTAAAAAAAAAAAAACACTCCCCTCCCTCCAAACACAGCTCTCATAGAACACGAGACACATAAACGAGCCAAAATTCTTTACGTTTCTTGAAATAATAATTTCTCAACATTAAACATTGATTGTCAGTCTTTATTCACCTGTTTCTTGTGGTTTCTTTTTAAATCCATAAAAGAATATAGTGAAAATGACATGGCTAATGTCATAGAATAGCATAGTTTAATATAGCAGGGCAGATGGTAACGCAGTGTTACAACGTTCCACATCAGCGCGACTGGAATATAAAAGTGCTTAGTGTCGTCTGCTGACTTGCCAAGCATTAATAAACTATCTAAACAGATAAGCAACAGATTGGTTATTAAAATAAAAATAGCAGATTTGTCTCATTTTAAATGAATACCAAAATCGAGAAGAAAAATTTCCTTCAGTCAGAAATTTACTGTTACTATGGTAAAATTTTGGCACACTTTTTTCTCTGTATAGTGTTGCCATGGCACTAGTAAATACCACAAATTTGGTTATGCTAGCGTATGTGGAAATATTTGAACCACGTGTGTTACAATTAACCCCGCGTTAGTTTGTGCCCCGCGCACCCCTACTTACCTGGAGCTGACGGCATTAGAAGCTGTGGTGGTGAATCGCTGTTTCCCTGGTTCAGCTTCTGGCACAGGTCTGTGCTTTCAGGTGGATGGTGCCACAGTTATTGTTCCGTTCTATGCTGCAAATGTTACGAGGAGTGAATGACGGGAGGCGAGCGGATCCATTTGCAAGCTTTATTAGGAGGGCGAGACAGATACAAAGTCGTGCAGGCAGGGTCGAGACGGGCGCAGACAGATATATCACAGGCTGACGAAGAGAATGAACCAATAAACAAGAGCGAGAGTCCAATAGGCAGGCGGCTAGACAGTCCGAACGAGAAAACCAGGCAGGAGAACAAAAACCAGGAACTTGGAACGAGGAAACTAGGAGACGCTAACAAACACAAYAATACAATAATTCAACAAACCGTGAGGTGCATTGGGGAGGACCGGGGTTTATATAGAACGCCTGATTGGTCACGGGGGGCTGACGCAATCAGTGCGGTGGAGGACGGGAGATGCAGTCCGGAGTGTGGTGCAACAGTCAGGGTGTGTAGGTGAGGTGAGAGTGACATCTGGTGGTGAGCAGACAACGGGACACCGACCAGATTCGTGACAGCAAAAGAGGCTGTTGGTACTTACGTGAACTCCAAATACTCCAAACGAAGACGTGGTACAAGGGTACAACGAAATCATCTTACGCATTCACACACAGGCCATTTATGAAATGCCTGTGTGCTTTTCACACAAACACATACACACCTATGCAATCCCATTTTCTTGTTTTTTTTTTTTTGGTTTTTTTTTTTGGTTTTGTTTTGTTTTTGTTTTTTCCCAATGTTTTTGTTTTGTGAAATTGTTCCAATTCATGTGCTCATTAAATTGTTTTATGTGTTATAAATTGTTTAATGTGCTCAAAATTGCCAAAGACTGGTTGTGATAGGAATCAAGTACAATCACCGGGACAATTAAATTCATTACAGTTTCTTCGATTTTTGTCAGGTTTTTTGGACTTCTTTAGTTTATTTTTTTTTTCTTTTTTTTTTTCTTTTGAATGTTATTTGTTATTTGAATATTGCAAACCATACGGTTATGTTGGGTCTATATTTTAATTAGTTTTGCTGTTTGAAATTGAATTTGCATTTGGAACGCGAGTAATGTTTCCTGGGTTTTGATTTGATTCATCTCCTTTCTGGTTTTCTTTATTTGTAACTGGTGGTTTTTACTGAGCAATCCGGAATCGAAATAAAGAAATAATTCAAATAATTCCCTGGTAAGGTAAGAAACCAGGGGCATCACCGTTACAAGGTACACATTTGAAGTACTGCATAAGTTTGTTTAATTTTTTTTCTCTGGAGCCAGTTTCTGTTCCTAGAATAAGGTTTGATTGGTTACCTTAATGCCAATTAGAAAATGACAGTAGTTTGGTATTTTGTGTAATTTTGTAATATGGTTTTAACTGTATGCAATGCTCATGTTTAACAAATACACTTTGATCATTTGTGACATATCTTGTCTTTTATGACTCATTACAAGACAATCACACACACACAACTAATTGGATGGAACCACTGTCCATAATTTAAATAAACAAACAAACCTCCAACACATTTGGGCAGTTTTTAATAAATCAAAACATGTTCACTAAACTCAACCAGTTTAAGTTACAGGGAAGTGAATAAATTGATATGACTGAACTATTCTTCCTCATTCAGTTGTGTTGTCGTAACTCAAAGAGTTTGCATAGATTCCAAAAAATTCCATTTTCTTAATAAAACAAACTGTTTGTGTGGAGCCACTGTCAATAATTGAATTAAGTTAGTTTACAGAATCATTTTTTTGAGTGCATGAACCATCTGGAAATGTAACGGAAACGTTGTGTAACATCACTGGTCTGATGCATTTTGTGTCACAGCCGTTGCAGCAGATACAACAGAAACTAAATCCAAAAGCTACGGACTAAATATCTGAGAAATGATTTGACTATCAGTGTAACCTGTAAACAAAATAGATAATGTGGTTTTTATAGTAGCTGATTTGCATGTCATCTTGTTTCATGAAGTGCTCTGGTAGTGGCAGTGTTTTCTTTCAGGATACCAACTATCTTGGTTTAGTTTGTGAGGATCCTAAAACAATCCCTTATCTAAAATATGGTCATGCAGAATAAGGCATTAATATGTGTACTAATAAACAGTCAATATGCTAGTAATATGCTTGTTAACCAGCAACTACAGTACTTAATAGTGAGAATTTAATAGTGTCATTTTCCTTTTTGTACAAATCTGATTGCAATCCAAAGCTCCCACAGTAAATATTAGAATCATGTTGCAACTGTCATTGTAATCTCCATCTGAAAAATAAATCAAATAGATGATGTGTTTTGAAAGGCTAACCTTTTAAAACATCTCAGTGTGTAGCATGTCATCTTGTTTCATTAAATAATCTGGTTAATATAACAAACAAGGGCTTTATTCTGATAAAGTAACTTTAAATACATTACTGCTGTCTTTTTATTGGGAATATGTTTAATAATATAATAATGATACTAATTATCATATTCTTTTGTAGGTTCAACTGACAACACTAGAGTGATTGTTGGAGTAGTTTTTACACTAATCAGTCTTCTCTTCATCATCACTCTCATTCTCTTCTTCTATTTAAGAAGGTGAGTTGCCATTGTTATCAGATAAGTAAATACTGTAAGATACAGAAGTCTTCCTGATTTATTTTAGCAACAATTCTTTGTTACTCTCTGTTCCAGGCGAACCAAAAAACAATTTGCTGACATCCTTGTACATACCATTAGGTATCTTTAATGTATTTGTTTATAATTAAAATATTTATTTGACAAAACTTAAAATGGTTAATGTATTTCTTTTTTCTTTCAATTTCCAGTAATAAATTGTAAGTAACTTTTTATTATTTTTTTAATGTTAAAACATGATTCTTTACACTTCATATTTAAAAACGGTATGTTTTGACATGTTTGTTTTTGTTTTGTGGTACACAGTAATAATGCTTTGAGAATAGAAGATTACGAAGAGTACTTTAAGCAGAAACATGCAGATTCCAACTGTGGTTTTGCTGAAGAGTATGAGGTAAGCATGGAAAACACAAATATATATGTTTTTAAGTTACACCCTGGCTCTTATGATAATATTATCAAACTGTTGTGCTCAGGAATTGTCAGAAAGATTAATTTAGTTTACGTCTAAAGAAGTGCTGTGTTGTTGCAGGAGTTGAAAACTATTGGAACAGCACAGTCAAAGAACGCTGCCCTGGCTGTTGAAAACAATGAGAAGAACCGTTACAGCAATGTGTTACCTTGTGAGTAGATTGACTGTTGCATGTTGTACTAAAAAGTGGCATGAGTTTTTCCCAATCACAGGCTTTAATTTGAATAGCTGATGGATTGTGCCTAGACTGTTCACACCAAATGTGTACTGTAG
>JAHKKF010525129.1:10344-24818 GCA_019740295.1 Labeo calbasu | reverse complement strand
ATATATATATATATATATATATATATATATATATTTGCTGGGTTATAAATGCTGGGTTATTTTTTTTTTAACCCAAGTGCTGGGATCAGATTTCTGGGTCATTTTATTGGGTTATTTTTAATACTGGGTTATTTTTCTACCCAAACGCTAGGTTAAGCCTGTCTCTGACAAAACAACCCAGCTGCTGAGTCAGTACGTGGGCTTTTTACTTCCTCTACAGAGGAGAGCAGTTCTCACCACTGTCAATTTGGTGCATTTCTTCAGCAAAATAAAGGTTTGTATACATTTTATTTTTTAATTTATAAAATTTTTACTGTGTTGTAAATGATATAATTTTATGCAAAGCAACATGCAAGGACGAGATGTTAGTCAGCTGCATGAGCAGCAGTCATTTCACATGATGGATGATATGCCTTGCATAATGCGAAGGTTATGGAGTCAGTCGCGGCATTTTTCAGCTATGAGTGAAATGCAAAGCAGCGGCCTGAGGTTCACAGTTTCCCTGGCAAACAGCAGCTCACCGGCATGAGAACTAGCACTAATTTGGTAAAAGTGATTACAGAGAACGGTTGAATACAACTAAATTAAAATGCTACTTTTAAATGTTACATTTTTAAAATGAAAAAAAAAGAAAAAAAAAAAAGCTTGTTAAACAAGTTTAAATGTATGTAATATTGTAAACTATTCTATATTCAATTTGTTTATTTCTGTCCATGGGTATTCTTGCTTAATAATAAATGTTCATCTTTTGATTGCTGTTGCTGTTGTAGTCCATTTTAAGCCAGCAATTATAATTATTTTTAAACAATTGTTCAAAATAAAACAACCCAACATGTTGGGTAAAGACATTTAACCCAACAAGCTGGGTCAAAATAACCCAGCAAGTGTCCTGTCCAAGTTGGGTTGTTCTTAACTCAAGCACTTTTTAGAGCATTTGAAGGAGATCTAGGGGCCTATGAAATCTGTTTTATTTTGTCAGAAATTCTGTTTTATTTTTTCCCAATTTCGTTCCATTTAATTTTTTTCTGGATTCCCTTTTTTGTTTTAATTTGTCTACACTCCGTTTTAATGGTTACATTAAAAAATATTAATTAAAAAGCATGTCTAATTAATTGAAATCATGGAACAATTTAACTGCAATTTATTAAATGTTTAACAAAAATTATATTTTTAAGGCACTATGAAATATGTTTAATTTTTTATTTATTTATTTATTATTTTAATCAAATTCTTTGTTTTCCATTAATTTTCTGGATTCATAAAATTAATAAAATGTAAATAATTTCTGATAAATAATTTTTCTGGTAAATATTTCTTAAATAATAACTGTTTTAATAATGATTTTATTAGTCGTAGTAGCTATCATTACATTGAGTAATATTTTTAGTCATAGTTTCTTCAAGTTAAACTGAACTTTTATTTTGACGGGTTGCTGCGAAGATGATATGACAATAGTTTTTCTCAAAAGAAATGGTGAATTGCTCAGGAAGTGACTCTCAGAGCAGTTCTGGAGATTATGTGTTCATGTACTTATATACTGAGACGGCAAAGGCTAAAAAATGCATGCGTCAGTATCTGTGTAGTAAATGAAACCGCCCGTCTGCGCCATTCATTCACACAGTGACACACAAAACATAAAGGATTCATATTTAAATAGCATTTTAATGGCTTAATATTCACATAAACTAGTCCATATTGCATTTTGATTTAAGTGTACTGACCTACTTTTATTTATTCATCCAAAATTTGGCACATTTTGTGACATTTTGTATAGGCTTACAGTAAATTCCATTTTTATGACCGGATTCTGCAATTCTGTCTCCGTATTCCGCATCGTGGAAATCATAGGGCCCTAGAGATCTGGAATGCAGATTCAGTATTTACAGTATATTACCATGCATATTTGCTCATGATTTTCGTGCAAACAAAATCTTATTAACTTCATGATTTAATAACAAACGTTAAAACTTATAAACTTAACACTTAAAACTTAAAAAACTACAAACAGAGAGAATGACTTTTTATTAAATCAATGGGTGGATACTTATTTGCAATACTGGAAAAATGGACTGTTACTTGTTGCCCCTTGTTACCCCTGAGATGTTACAGATGTAAACAAGACCAAAAAAATAATTAATTAATTAATTTAAAAAAAAAAAGATTAAGTACATTTTTGAAGGATGAGAGTTAAGTAAACCTCTGGTTGAAAGACAGCTCTGGTACTCACAACCAATCTGAGAAAGACAATTATACTAGAATAAACACAATAAAGGAGATGCAACACTGTGCCACGTCTCTCAAAAAGCAGGATTTGCCTTATGTCTAAACAAACAGCATCATCTAGTGGTCAGTCAACGGTACTGGCTTCAAAAAGAAGAGAAAATATTTATATATATTGGCAGCTTGAGTAGATCAGTCACAGCTGGAACCAAGCAGTGTTTACAGTAAAGTGAAAAAAAGTTAAACATCTCTCAAAGAATTTCTTGTAAAAACATGCAGTAACATTAAACAAGTGCACTCAAGCGCTATACACATTGCAGTTACAAAATACAGAGATATGTAAATATATGAATGAAACAGCACTTGAAACAATAAGGTCAACAAGGGCCAAACAATCTGCAATATTCTTATTTATAAAATAGCTACAGGTGCATGTGGCATGAGCTGGTTTGGTTTTATTTTAAAAGTCTGTTCCTACAGAGGGAGCTCACAGCCATGTTTAATAGTAATTTAGCCTCCCAAATCTAAACCAGACTGGACTAGAAAGAAAGTATCAATCTGCCTTTGTCATATTAAGCTTTGTCCAAGATTGTAGGAAATTAAGATGTAAAAGTCTTTAACTTTAGCCAAGACCATTTCATGCCTTTTATTAAAGAACGATGACAGGAAAGAGTAGGAGGGAGGAGGAGTGTGTGCTGTTTGGCCTTTTTTCCTCACAGGAGCAGTAAAAACCTTATGTGCCATAAGCATGTGTGCTATTGCTGTGCTATGGCTATGGTACTAACCTCAGAACTTTGTTAGGTCAAAAGCAGTCCAGTATATTTTAGGTATTAGAGCATACCAAACAATTCTGTAAAATACAATAACTACTTTTGAAGTCCGCTTCAAAATCCACAATGATGTCACAATCCCACAGCTTTACCACAACACGAACCATAATAACCATACAAAAAATTTGCTGAAGTTCAGATCAAATCCACAGTAAAAGTCTTGAGGTTTCAGACTGCTTTGTCACAGCTTTGCTTTTACTTGCTCCAAAATAAACTAGGACACGGACATGAGAAAGTGTGTTGGCAGCCAAAAAGAATACTACATCATCCTTCTAACTCCTCAAGATCTTACTCACTAACACACAGTATATCCAGCCTCGATAAAAAGTGTAATTGGGAAATATGTTGCTACTAATCTTAAAAATGCTACAATATTTGTGAATGTTGCGTGAGTGAGCCTTGCTACCTCCTAAACTAAAACTTAGACTAGTCAGGTTTTCTTCATGTCATTAATGAACCATTTTGAATATCATTTTGTTTAGCAATGCTTTATTAAGTTAATGTTATGACTCATTGCATTCACTTGTTTATATATTAAATTAATTTATACACTGTAAAAAAAAATCACCAGTTTCAACTTAAAAACTTAAGTTCAGCAGCTGCCTTAAAATTTTAAGTTCAGTTTAAGTCATTTCAACTCACTACAAATAAATAAGTTCAAATAACTTGTACTTTTAAGTTAACTTAACTTATGAGTTGAAATGACATGTACTTTTAAGTTGATTTAACTTAACATTTTAAGCTTAAACTTAAGCTAAACTTAAGTTTTACAGTATATGCATTCATTAATAACAAGTCTTTGACTTGACAAGTAAAATTACATATGATATGACACTAAAACTTGATTCCAGAGAATATGCAGTATGTTGAATTGACTTTGACTTTGAACTTTGGCATAAACCTAACAACATTTGTGAGGTGAGGTGATGTTAAAACATTACTACGAAATAAAAAACATGAGAAAATGACTTGCAGTGTGAGACTGAAGTAAACCTCTGGTGGAAGAACTGCTCACAAACAAGCTGAGAACAACAAATATACCAGAATAAACATAATATTAGCAAAGCTAGAATCTTTGTGAATGNAGCTCTACCCCCCCCCCCATCCCCCCCCCCTCAAAAAATTAAACATCATCATCAAACTTCCAAGGATACACAAACACTTTGCTTCTAAATGACCTCAGAAGAGAGTAGAGAGAAACTGGCATGTGAGTCAGAGTGTGGACATGTGTTTAGAAGTGACCTACTTCCAGAAAATGGTCGCCTGCGAACTTGAACTTGATAGGAATCATCTACTCAAGACAGGATGCATCAGCTATTAGCTTATGTATCCTGACAAATAATAGCATTTATTATCACAGAGCGTTTGTCATCTTATGAGGGTTGAACCTTATTTTGTTTATTTTTAAAATATTTACTTAATTTTTCATACTCAATTGTGTGTGAAATAGTGTCTACAGTAACCATGTGAAACACGCACCTAATGTTACAACCACTGCTGATATGTTAAAAACAAAATCAAGTGTGTTATAATTTGTTTGTAACAGATAAGTGTCACATTCCACCACTACGCCAATCACACCTACCTGTCTTCAGGACAGCGGTGGAGTCACTAAAGGCTTTGCTAGTTGTTTTGGATTGTGCCTTGATGAAATTACACTGCAGAACTGCTCTTGAATGTCTGAGACACCTTAAAAGGAAAGTAGGTTACAACGTTTGTTGAGAACATCTCATCCAGCAACATTCTTCAAAATATATTTTGAGAAACTATAAACTGTGAATTATTGGAAACAGAGGAAGTTCTGGATTACAGCAGGTTATTTCATAACAACTGTCCCTGAGGATTTAGGATGGTGACAACAGAGAAAACAGTTCCAGGAAGCGAAGTATAAACTCATCCTCAACCAGTCCCACTCAAAGGGAATGCGTAAAAGTAGCCTATTACTTTGCCTATTCACCTTATTCTTCAACGTGAAAGTAAGCCTATGGGTGACACTTCCTGTTCATTAACCGCTATAGAGAAATAGGGATAGTTAAAAGAAACAAACTTAAACGTAACAGTTACGTTAGCACTTTTTATAGTGTAGCTCTAAATGCATCGTTTTATTGCTGAAAACTTACCTCAAATTTTCTCACATCCTCGAAATGCTCAATATCTTAGCAGCCATTCATACTGGACGTGTTTTTGCGCTGAAAAACGTGTGAAGCAAGGAGTAGAATGAGGAAAAAAACGCAATGTCTCCAGATGGCAAATTTGAGCGTAACAGTCAAAGATGTCCGTCTAATGCATGTTTGTATTAAAATATGGAAATATAATAATAATAATAATGGCAAGGTGTAATGAATAATGGATAAGTTCTATGTGAATAGTCCCTTATATAAACTTTTAGTCGCGTGCCATAGTTTGAAAATGGAGTTCAAAGCTGTGTTATTTATTCAAAAATGGTTCTGAGAAGTTATTGGAGTGTTTGTATTTAAAAAAAAAAAAAGTTAATATTGCGTACTCATATTACTAACATTTTAGACACAAACAGATATTCTTTAGTGTAACAATTATTGATTTGTATGTTTTTACCAAATCAAAAATAGTTCCAAACAAAGCCACCCTTACCAGACAAGCAAAACACAGCTTGTTCTGGAATAATTCAGTGTTTATGAACAAACTGGTTGCGTAAAAATTCGGTGAAGACTTGTTTCGTGCTTAGAATGAATCCCCAGCTAACAAAAAAAGGTCGCCACAACGTCCCCTGAATGGCATCTGCGAACGTCCCCTGGACGTCATCGTGTAGGGTTTTTTTGGACGTCATGAGGACGTCGCAAGTTCGTTCGCGGGACGTACCGGGGACGTTCGCGGAACGTGCGAAGGACGAAACGGGGACGTTCCCAAGACGTACCACGGAAACATTGTGGGGACCTATTGCGATCGTTCGCTACAGGTCATTTTAACATATGTAAACCTGTCATTAGATCAGACAAAATTGAACTACCCAAGGAATAAACACACAAGCAATAGTACGTTAACAATACTTTTTTATTTGTTAAAATATTTTTCTTTTTTTGGTTTGTGTGTGCGTCTGTCTGTTGTCTGTCTTGTGTTCCAGATGTTAGGTTCGAAACCTAAAAAGTGTTTTTGAATGAATTGGTTGAGTGAAGGATTAATGTCACTCACTCATAAAGACTTTCACTTGTCGTCATCATAATTATAATCTGTATATGCCAATCTCCACAAGAATGACTTTGCTCTGGATTTTACAAAGTGGCAAAAAATAAATGTAATAAAGTAACATAAATATATAGAAATAATAAATGTAGCTCTTTTTATTCATTCCTCTATACGTGTAAGATGTTACAGAACTGTTCCTGCTCCAGAAATACACTCTGTGATACAAATAGTGAGTAAAACTATTCTGGTGTAATCTTAAACATTTATTACACTACAATCATTAAAAGTATTTGTAAATTTTAAAACAGTGTCAAACACTTTAAGTCAGCTTTGAAAACAGTTATTCCAGAGTATTCAATAGTAATATATCAAAATACGTATTCAATGTGCAAATATTTTGCCTTCAACAAAGTAAAAAACAATATCAGTAATTGCCTTCACAAAATAACTACTGGTGTATTTCCTGTAAGCAACAGCATCTTATAAAATTAAAATAATATACTTAATGTGTCGAAAAACATTCAGTAGCGCATGTGTAAAGTGTATCAACAAAGTGCCTATTTTTAATATTTCTAAAGAAGTACTGATCTCTAAAGTCAGTCCAAGTCAGTCTTGAAAAAAGGCACTGTAACACTGTGTAGTTTTAGTGTAAAATACCATAACATTAATAACATTCAATTTAAAAGACAATTGATTAAAAAAGTAGTCCTGTAGGAAACTATTCTTTTTTCCTCCATTTGTCCTTTGGAACCCAGATGCGATGACATGTTAATTATGATCTTCTATTTTCACATTTTCATCCATCTGTAGAAACTCAAGCACACTTAAGTCTTTAGCAATCTGCTTCACTTGTGTTCACTCCTCTGGTTCCCCATCTCTTGATTGTTACTGCATGAGGATATTAGGCTCAATGTTAAATAGTAGATCATCATTACCACGTCGAACTTCCAGAAGAAGGGGTATGTCTTCCTGAATTGCCTCTTGTAATTCTCCAGTGTTGACCAAAGGATGACCATTTAGCTTTACTATAATATCACCTGTTTCGAGCCCACCTCTGTGAAAAGGAACCAATGAAAGGAGAATGACGTGATTTGTTTTGGATAAATCAGTGCATGATGTTGTCAAAACTTGTACAGCACGTTTAAAATTAAATCTTAAAAAGGCATTTTGAAAAGAATCTGAGATGGACAGAAGTTATTTTTGGCTAAGACATACTTCTGAGCTGGGGAATCTGGGACAACTTCATGGACAAGAATTCCACTGCCGATATCTGGAAAGTCTGGATTACGCCATTTTAATCCCTGGACAAGGCTGAGGAAAAGAAGACAAATAGAAAACCTGAGATTTGAGGAAAAGAAAGCAGGCACAGATGACTCCTCTTAGAAAGATTACTGACTGAACCTAGATACTTAAGCAATGAAATCAGTTTATGTTGGAATTATTTTGTAAATCTGACTCTAATAAATGAGAAAAAACATTGATGTTGATGACACAACATACTTCTCTGTTAAAGTGACCATTTTGATTCCAATAAACCTTTTCTTGGGGCCTTTTAGATCTGAAAGAGAAGTTATATTTGTACATTTAGATATTTGTACAATTTCATGGTGCATTCAAGTTATATCAGAAAGATTGCATTAATGAGTTGAATGCACATACACTATAGTAAATATGACTGGGCAACTCAGGTTGTTATTTAAGTCTTGAATTTCCAATTTCAGGGCATGTCAGTAATAAATCATGGCAGTGGATGGAGCACTTGTATTGATGATACTGTAAATTTGCTGAAATTAATGAAATCATCATTTTAAAGTTGGATGTACAAAATATAATACTGAACAATAACAGTAAAATAAATAATGATTCTGTTTACAGAACCTTACATTTAAAACATCTTGCTCTATGTTTTAGTATATAGGTACAACACCATCTTGCTCCAACCAAAGTGATTTAAATGCATCTAATGTTGTAGTTATGACTTCCCAGCTCATAAATACAAACTTTCCAAGAGGACTTGAACACACCATTAGATAACTGTAGTACCCTGCATGTAGCGTTACCAATAACTAGCAGGTACTGTACATAATCGACCAATCGTAGTGTGTGAGAAGATGGGATCTACAGAGAACGGTCAAAGCAATGCAAATACACGTACGTGTTAGGTTTGTTCAACTTGAAGCGAAGCTGTGCAGACTGATCAGTGTTTGACATCAAAATACCATGAGAACAATTCGAAAGCATAAGAAGCTATCTGCTCTTTGTAGCCCTCACATTACTTTTATTACGTACATTGTTCGGTCTGCACAGTGCAAACAAAGCCAAAACCTGGATATTTTAGGCAATACAGAAATCCTGGCCAGGAAAAAGGGCACGCATGGTCACCCTAGCTTAGCACAGACATTTGCCTTGTAATGTGAAACTGAACAAATAACAGTCTTTTTTTATTCATGAAACACTGAAGCAAAGAGTTATATCAACTTGCAGTTAGCTAACAGCAGGTTACTGGGGCAAATTCATGCAAAGCAATTTTACATTATGTTTGATACACAGTTAACAATCCAATTCAGCATTCTATCTTAAACATCCATAACATTTATCTCCTTTAGTTAGTTTAAGAGATAGTTCAGCCAAAAATGAAAATTCTGTCATTAATTACTCACCCTCATGTCGTCCCAAACCCATAAGACCTTCGTTCATCTTCGGAACCCAAATTAAGATATTTTAGATTAAAGCTTTCTGACTCTGCATTGACAGCACCTCAAAAGACACGTTCATAGCCCAGAAAGGTAGTAAGGACATCAATAAAATAGTCCATGTGACATCACCCTGGTGAAAAAAACAGCATATGATGCTGGTTTAAGATGGTCCTTAGCTGGTCATTTTGCTGGTCAAGGACCATCATAAACCAGCAAAGGACCAGCTTAAACCAGCAACAAAACATACCTAACCAGCATCCCAGCGTCAAAACATACCTACCAGCATATGCTGTTTTTTTTCACCAGGGCAGGGGTTCAACCGTAAATGAAGCCATGAGAATAGTTTTTGTGCACAAAGATATCAAAAACAACGGCTTTATTCAACAATCTCTTCTCTTCCATGTCAGTCGGTTAAATAACATTATGGTTGAACCACATATTTCACATTGACTATTTTAACAATAGTCCTTCCTAGCTTTCTGGGCCTGTACCGTTGCTGTCCATGCAGGGTCAGAAAGCTCTCAGATTTAATCGAAAACATCTTAATTTGTGTTTCAAAAATGAATGAAGGTCCCACGGGTTTGGAACAACATGAAGGTGAGTAATTAATGACAGGACTTTAATTTTTGGGTAAACTTTCCCTTTAAAGGTGTGACGGACCAGTTAAAAGTTGATGCATGTTTTATGTCATCAGCCTGGCAAGATCACTTAGCCGCTAGCTAGCAAAGTGAAATTTGCTAGCAATTACCTCACCTGAGGCAGTCTTCGCAGCCTGAGACTGCGTGAAGTTTGTCCTGACTACCCTTTGTTTGACTGAAATCAAAGTAAAGGACACCAAGGATGTAATGGACAGCGCTGTTTCACACATAGTGTATTTGTTTTGTAGCCATTTTGTTTCAGTTGGCAGAAGATCATTAAAGAAGTGGGACTCTTGTAAAATGTGATCTCAGATTAACATGACTGAATGAAAATGAACATCCATTGGCAACTCAGGTTTTTGTGTGCTAACATCAGTGTTGATCAATTCATTTGGGAATGGGAACTTTTTAGAACTTTTGCGATTAGTGAAATACCTCCGTGCTTGATGCTTACCTTTCTGCTCTTTATCATTAGATTCATCAAGGAATTTACTGATTCGGTCTGATGGAATTGCAAAAGAGATCCCTGCAGTGACTTTTAGTGTGTTTATTCCGATCACCTCACCATCCTAACATGACAGAAATATTATGTAAAAAGCTAGCACTATTAAATGTATCTAACCAGTGTCTGAAACTTCATTCACACTCACCAGGTTAACAAGTGGACCTCCTGAGTTTCCATACTTCCCATTGATGATGAAAGAGAGAGAAACGGAGACTCAAATTCAGCCAAAACAATCTTGTAAACAATTTCTATAAATGCAACACTTTTGATTTTGCCCCCATTTTTCATGAGCTGAACTCAAAGATTTAAGACTTTTTCTATGTACACAAAAGGCTTATTTTTCTCAAATATTGTTTACAGATCTGTCTAAATCTGTGTTAGTGAGCACTTCTCCTTTGCCGAGATAATCCATCCACCTCACAAGTGTGGCATATCAAGATGCTGATTAGACAGCATGATTCTTGCACAGGTGTGCCTTAGGCTGGCCACAATAAAAGACCACTCTAAAATGTGCAGTTTTATCACACAGCACAATGCCACAGATGTCTCAAGTTCTGAAGGAGCGTGCAATTGGCATGCTGACTGCAGGAAAGTCCACCAGAGCTGTTACCCGTGAATTGAATGTTTATTTCTCTACCATAAGCCGTCTCCAAAGGCGTTTCAGAGAATTTGGCAGTACATCCAACCGGCCTCACAACCGCAGACCACGTGTAACCACACCAGCCCAGGACCTCCACATCCAGCATCTTCACCTCCAAGATCATCTGAGACCAGCCACCCGGACAGCTGCTGCAACAATTGATTTGCATAACCAAAGAATTGCTGCACAAACTGTCAGAAACCGTCTCAGGGAAGCTCATCTGCATACTGGTTTTTGGACCCCCCGGACCCTCCAAATACAGTAAAACTGCACATTTTAGAGTGGCCTTTTATTGTGGCCAACCTGTGCAAGAATCATGCTGTCTAATCAGAATCTTGATATGCCACACCTGTGAGGTGGATGGATTATCTCGGCAAAGGAGAAGTGCTCACTAACACAGATTTAGATTTGTGAACAATATTTGAGAGAAATAAGCCTTTTGTGTACATAGAAAAAGTCATAGCTCTTTGAGTTCAGCTCATGAAAAATGGGGGCAAAAACAAAAGTGTTGCTTTTATAATTTTGGTCAGTGTATATCCTGCAGACAGCATTCTCTTTAGTCTTACATTGATGATAGCGTCAGTCTGGATGTAGTCCATGTCAGAGTCACGAATGCCGAGCTCTTTTCCATCCCTCTGTGTTGTGCTGACGATGCCTGTCGTGACTGTGTTCTGAAGTGCAAATGGACTGCCAATGGCAACCACAAACTCACCAGGCCTCAGGTCAGCAGAGCGACCCAGTGATAAGACTGCTAATTTTTTCTGCAGGAAAAAATAACATAATTCATGCAAATTAATTAATCGAAAACATGATTCAGTCAATCTGTGCAGGACTGATGGATTTTTTTTTTCTTTACTGACACTTCCTACAGGTTGCAGTTCACACCAATAGGTGGCAACAAGTCTTTAAAACATTCGTTCAAAAGATTTGTTACAAAACACTGAACAAAACAAGTAACTGCCTAGTTATATTTGGTATATGCAATATCTTTATATTTTTATTTATGGCACAAGTAGTAAGAGTAGTATGGCGTTTTTCTTAATTGAGTCACTGTCTTTAAGAGTGAGTCTTTGAATCATGACTTGTTATTGGTTCAAAAACAACCTGTTGACCTAAAAAAGTCTGAAGTGTTAAAACAATGTTTAATGCTAAATGTTTTCATATCAACTACATTTTAACAAAATCTTTTGAGAAGTAAGATGTTGAAACGCTGTCTAACTGATTTGACATTGATTTGCTTTGCAAAATCTAAACAAAATTTAACAGTGATTCCATGATGTTGATTCACTTGAGAATAAACATTGAAATCCCAGCTGGGATGGGGACATGAACAACTGCATTTTTGCCCATGGGATATTGCTTAACTGAAAACAATGTCATGTTCTTCTTGTCCCGTTTGCCCTTGTTTAGTTTGTGGACTTTTATAGTTTTTGCTTGGCTCCACTCATCCAACAGTCTTATTGTTTTGTTGTGTCTAGTAAATCTGGTTTGCCTCTGTGTATCTTAGCCCTTGGCTGTGTCCTAAATAACATACTCTCTTGGGTATGTACTTATTTTGCATAAGTAATTATTTCGCAACCACTAATAAAGTATGTTCTGTATAGTAAGAATGCAAATTTACTACATAGACGTACTACATTAGCCATGTTGTCATTGTCACATGACCTACTATCATCAGTTACATTGCTTTACTGCCATTCATAAATCCTCTTCTGTGGTGTCATGGGACAGCATAGTGTTCATCATATGCACATTTCAGAATCTTGCCGGAAATAGTGGATTCCTGGTTTTCTTGTGGTTTTGTTTTATTCTAATAAACTGCTTGCATCTCACGCCGCTTCGTCACTGACTTGGCCAACATGACAAACACTACCTGAACAAACTGCTTTTATTCCTTGCAAACGAACAGTCTGTCCAAAAGATCAGATTTGAAAAACAAATCAGAATTGGTGCAGTGTGGAAAAAGTCTCAGGCTGCAGAGCAAAAGATGGGGAAATGACATGAGCTGCTATAAACAGAACAAAATATCTGCAAGCAATCCAAACTCTCTGACGTGGGAACATTCCTCAATTTTTGTTTCGAAAGCAGTCCCTATGCTGAATATTTTTTCTTTAATAGTCAAAAATGGGCTATGGAAATATTACACTAGACCATTTACGCATCTTCATAATCAGATCCATATGCATCAGGAAACAAAACACCTCTTACAACACAACACCTCTTGAATTCTCTCACACAAATGTAGGTCAGCATGTGCAGCAGGCCACCATTAACATGTCCAAGTGTGTCTAGACTAGGGTGGATTGTGTGATATAAACCATCTGCCTCTGGAGTCATAAACACGGATTTAAGAGTCAAAGGTGTAGCCATTTATGGATGATTTGTGCTTTTTATACTCTGGAAGTTTATGAAACATAAACAGTGGACTGTTGACTAAAAGGCTTTGTGTCAGAAAAATCCACTGCAAAGAAAAATATGGTGACAGGAAAAAAGGTTGAAGATTTGTACATTTACAGTACAATAAAAATAAAGGAGACCAGGGAAACGCTATAAAATGTTACAAAGAAATAACAGTCCTGTTATTTTGAACAGTCTAAAGCAGATGCCATCACTAATACTTGTGAAATGATTCTCACCTTTGGGTTAATTTTGATAGTGGCGATGTCAGACTTCTTGTCAATGTCTCTGATTGAGGCCTCGTATGTCTGGCCATCGTGTAGCTGCACTCGTAGATGCTGACGGCCAGTTACCGGTGTACTGCTAGCAACCACATGAGCATTGGTCACAATCAGACCGGACTGTGTCATTATGAATCCAGAACCGCTTGACAAAGGTACATGACGGCCAAACAGCGGGTGGCTGGACACAAACGTTGAAAACAATGGTTATTGCACTACACTTGACTACACTCCTAAAACATCCATGGAACCTTTCAAATGCAGAAAAGGTTCTTTATAGTCGAAAAAGTTTCTTTAGATTTTTAAAATGTTCTTCAAAAAATGGTTCTCTTAGGAACTGTTCACTGAAAGGTTCTTTGGGGAACCAAAAATGGTTCTTCTATGGCATCACTGCAAAAACACCCTTTTGGAACATTTATTTTTTAAGCATGTAGGTGAACATTTCTTTTCTAGTATTGCTTTAAAGTAAAAGTTTATGTAACCATACTTGGTAAACACAAGTTTTATATAAACTGACTGTCACAGTACAGTGCTCTTACGTTGACCTACATTGCCTGCATGATTACAACAGAGCTTAAAAATGATGGCAAAGAAACTGCTGACCATAAGTGAGGTGAAATGAGTAGATTACTACATTATTCGATTACATAAATGCACCTTGCCTCCAGTCTTCAATGAGGTGCAACAATAGCAAATATTTTCAGCAATAAAAATAGTTACCATTACCAAATCAACATCATGAAAGCAGAACGGTATTTACTTGAGAAAGAGCTCGACGTGTACCACAGCAGGGGCAATCTTCTCCACCACATCAGCAATGAAGTTAAACTTGTATCTTGGGCTGTTCAGGTGTGTAGGACCTATACTTGCAGGAAGAACCATTCGTGTCAACGACAGTATGTGATATGCCAGGTATGAAGACTACTGGGATGTGACTGACATTACTTCAGTCATCAGCATCACATTATCCTTCAGAAATCATTCTAATACAGTAATATGTTTGGTCAAATAAATGTGGTCTTAAATAATAATTCAGAGTTTGATTTTTTAATAGTTAAGTTAGCTTGAAAGCCAAATTACTGATCTGCTATTTAAACGTATTATT
>JAHKKF010525129.1:0-10294 GCA_019740295.1 Labeo calbasu | reverse complement strand
GTATTATTATTCTTCTGCGCCAAAATTTAGTGAGTATCTCCACAATACTGCTCAGAACTAAATGTTCTATGTACTAGTGATGCTCCCATTGAGCATATTAAAAAAAAAAAAAATAAGAAATCCATTGTAAGAATTTGGATATCTGCTCATCTGTGACTAGGTGTGTCACATTTATTACTTCCCTCACATTCTGTGGGCCAGACGCAGATGGTATTCTGCCTAGGTTGTTTCCTCTTTTCCAAATCTTTAGTAGCTGCATTTAGATGGTGTTTATGTTCTCTGACTCTGAGTGAAACTGGAGTTGGCACTGGAATAGTAAGAGGAACTAAGAGTCTACATCTCACTAAACATTCAAAGTCACATTGATGTTTCTGCCTTGTATGCAAATCTTAGCACTTTTATTTAGAGTTTAAGTAACTGTCTCCTGCTGAAAAAAAACAAAAAAGAAGAAGCTATTTATGTATAGTTAAAGTTAAATATAAAATGATACACTTAAAAATAAAGGTTCTTTATTGTCAGATAGTTTCATGAAGAACTTTGAAGATCCTTTGAACCTTTCAAAAGCAGAAAAAGGTTCTTTAGATTTTTTTTAAATGTTCCTCAAAATGGTTCTTTTAAGAACTGTTCACTGAAAGGTTCTTTGGGAACCAAAAATGGCTCTTCTATGGCATCACTGCAAAAACACTTTTTTGGAAACACTATTTTGGAAGCTTTATTTTTGGAAACCGTGTGAAATTCCAAGAAGTCTCAATCAGACAAAATCCAACATCACGCAGGAAGTCAGTATTAGTGGAGATGTAACAACTGTCCTACAGTTGACTGACTCAAGAGTATTTGTGACTTCATGCTTCATTTGGATTGGCTACTATTCCAGATTCACTGTGCAGTACAGGCTCTGATAGTACCTATAAGGAAATATAATAAACGGCATATTATGCCATTTATGCCACCATGATATAAATTTTTCACATACAAGTTATAAAAGCTATATAAAATCCCCATAGTAAAATGTTAATAAACTCTACATGATGATTTTAATATGGTATTAGCAGCCATATGTGTCAACAACATGTTTTTAATAATAAATATTTTCATAATATTTTAAATCGTCTATCTTTTATATTTACTTATAGTATTGACAGGGTTGAGCATGGATATACATGCACATTATTTACACGACTAAAACATATTACACATAGATAAAATAAGTAGTTGAAGTGATCAGTGACTGACCTGAGCTTGATGATGTACATGGACCCTTGTGCGTTTGGGTTATTACGGGGAGCCCTCGCTGTTGCGCTTTACGCGCGGCTGCCCTCATCTTGCACACATTCCCGTAGGTCTTTCCGTCGCTGCCACACACTCTGTGAGTTGTCTTACATTGGCAAACACCTTTGGAAAGTCGCTTACCGGCTGGAAATTTACATTCAAGCCCGTCGCCACACGGAGCATCATCCTTCCGACCGCACGGCGCGCCCTCGCCCAGGCTGCACACAAGACAGCAGTTGCAGTGGTCGGGCACATACCCGCTCGGGCAGCTCGGGCTCGGACATTTACTCACATCACACTTAGATGGACATTTCGTCTTCGGCTCGGCCACGGCGACGTCGTGCGCAAAGAGCACTGTTGCTGCAACCAGAATTACCTGCATTCCGTCGGTTTCCGAGTAGAGAAATACAGTTCAGGTGTCTAGTTTGTTCTACTTTAATTCTCTGTGAGATTTGTCCAGAGAGCATCACACGCTGATGTAGGCTAATGACGTGCATGCGTTTGATATGAAAATTCCTGAGTCTCGGAAGCTCTTCTTTGTGCTCTCTATGCAGTGCTATTTTAAAATACGGTGCTGGATAAATCTTCCTGATTTCTCGTACTCATACACGCACTTACTCCCACCACCCACTGCTTTTGAAGGCTAAATATACTCACACAGTGGAAGGTATGAGAGAGTCATTACTCAAATATCCAGTTCAGATCAAGCACATCAGATTAAAACATTATACGGAGATCTTTTATGAAGTGGATGTAACTCCCCAATCCTATATGACGATGTTAATTGGGTTGTCCTGCACAATACAAGATACTTGTAATAGAGCCTACTATTGTGCATTTTTGTTAACTCTGTTGCATTTTTTGTCTTCTTACGGAATATACTATAGGTAAATAGTTTTATTGTGGCCTGATTGTAAAGTGACAAGAATACTTTTTGTGCACGAAGAAAAAACAAAACTAAACAAAAAATATAAAAAAATTAACTGTTTCTTTTCTTCGTGTCAGTCTTTGACGCGTGTTCACGAGAGTACCACGACGTGTGCATTCTTTGTGATGCATTCTCGTGAACGCGCGTCAAAGACTGACAGGGAGGAGAAGAAATTGTTGAATAAAGTTATTTTTGTTGTCTTTGCGTACAAAAACTATTCTCATAGCTTAATAAAATTAAGGTTGAACTTGAACCACTGATGTCACGTAACTATTCGATATTCTTACTACCTTTCTGGGCCTTAAACGTAGTTGCTTGTTGTCTATGGAGGGTCAATAAGGATTCTCGGATCTCGGATTTCATCAAAATGATCTTAATTTGTGTTTTGAAGATAAACAAATGTCTTGCGGGGTTGGAACGACAAGAGTGAGTAATTAATGACAGAATTTTATTTGTTTTTATTAATTTTAAGAGCAATATCTTTATGACTGTAGAAAAAGCATTGAAAACTTACATCAACGAACAGTGGAAAAAAAAAAATGGATGTGGATGACAGGGATCCTTAAACACTAGAAGGACTGTGTCCAAACAATATAGATATAATGCAGCAAAAGTGATGGCAAACCTCAATATTCACCTTCAAGATTCTGTTTCCACAAAATCAAACCGCTGAGCCTCAAATCCATAAAAGAGCTGCAACTGCTTTGATATTTAATCACAGACACCAGTACCAAAATGCAGCAAAGATTGTGTTCTGATTATAAAACCTATACAGTTGAAGCACCAAGATGAACTTCAACTTCAAAATCTCCTCTGGCCAGACAAATCACCTGACGTAAACAGTTTCAAACCACTGTGGGCAGTTTTAGAGAGTGGGGTGAGAAGCAGATTTCTTTCTTCAACATGAATCAAGTGGCTGTTCTTTTGACAGATGACATTCAACTGGATTCAGATGTTGTATGAATCTATCAACTACTTATAATATCAAACAAAACAGCACAAATCAAAGGCAACAGCCTACAAAGGGACACACAAAATGGAGACAATACCCCATCCAGAGGCGAGCATTAGTACTGCAAATGACAGTGTTGACAACACTTAAATTTCAAATAAATAAATTTAGTAGTAAATAAAGGACAAATGCGTATGTTAATTTGTACGGAGATAAAACAACTCTACACAAAACACAACATAATGAACAAGATAATTATTGCATAGCACACAAGGATATTTTTTGTTTCATATAACCAATCTAACTAATGTTCAGCTTAGTCTTTCTGTGTAGCCCATACCCATATGCAGTAGTTTTCTGTTATGGTTGGAGGTAGAAAATATCATGACAATTAAAGCTGCAGTAAGATAATTGACTCTGAAATTGCCTGGAATGTTGACTGAAAGAAAAGTAGAAAAATAAACAATGAATCAGCTCAGATCTCATGTTTATTGAATTTCACAATTAGGTAAATAGTAAAAACAAAACAAAACAAACAAACAAACAAAAAATCTAGTGATTAGATCAAATATTAAATAAAGAAAAAATATTGAAAGGCTGGATAAGCATACATAAAACCGCATGATAAAACAGAAACTGCACTAAGAACGCCAAATATAAAAAGAAGACAGAATCCAGTTGGCAAGAGGAAATGCTATTTTATAGGACAAACAAAAAAAAGTCTTGTATTTAACTAATAAATAATCATACCTTAAATTTATATCCTGTGTAGCACATTTGATTGTAATGGTTACATCTGACATTACGGCAAATGAAAGTTTTATCTTAAATTTAGTTTAAAATCATAGGATGTTCAGAATGGCACTCTGATTCTGGTCAGAAAGTTGTTACACAATGTGCAAAACACATAGATTATTTGTGAGTATATTTGTTCATTTCTAACCTAATACTCCAAATTTGGTACATCCAACTCTCTGACAAATAAACATTTATTTAGTTGTTTACTATCCTCACTCCTTTTTCACTGCATAGTCTTGAGTTGGTTGTGTGACCCATCAAGTTAACATAATCCTGATAATTAAAGAGAATATTACATCTTTGCAAACATGTTTTTATAGAAATATTGGTGTGACATCTACAGATAAAAAATGAATATGATGAAGTGAAACATTTTCCAGCATGTCTCTTTTCTGATGTTGTACTGCATTTCTTGAGGCCTTAAAAAGAAGAGAGAGAGAAATATTTCTTTTTTTTTTTTTTTGGTCACAATCATGCAGACAGTCAATGACAACAAATCAGAAAATGCTATTAAATGGACAGTTTACCCAAAAATGAAAATTCTGTCATTATTTACTTCTGTTGAACATAAAAAAATACATTTTGAAGAATGTTGATAACCTAACAATTGTTGGCAGCCATTGACATCCATTGTATGATACTGTATGAAAAAAAATATATATATATATATTCAAAATATTTTCTTTTGTGTTAAACAGAAAAATAATAATAATTTTCATGAAGATGAGTAATTGAAATTTTTGGTGAATTATTCCTTTAACAATTAGCTAACAAGTAATCAGTATATGGAATTATGTCTGTGTGTGAAAATACATAATACCTCCTTTAAATCATTAAGCCGTCCTTAAAATCATGAGTTTCTTCTGGTTTCTCTATTAAAATGAAAAGAAACACACACACACACACACACGGTCATAACCTTAACCACATCCAGTTTTAGATTTAATACATCATTTTTAATACTTTACTTAATATGCTCTTTGTTTACATTATTAGGTACATACTTTTTTGTCTTATTTGCTCTGGACATTTCTTCTTTTCTTTGAAGAATTGACCACGATTCTCACGGTACATTGCAGAAATCTTATCAAGCAGTTGGTTTACTTGAGTCTGATCATTGACGTCCTTGTTATTCAGTGCATGAAATCTGTTTCCATACATTTCTACACAACTTTCAAGCTTTGAATTCTCCTTAATGAATTCTTCAATATCCTTGTTTTCCAGTTTATCCTTTCCAGAGAAAAGGATCATTGTGTGTGTTTTGTCAAGATGCCTGCGTATGTGATCTATCATTTTGAAGGTTTCCTTGGTAACTTGTTCCACTCCAATTACAATCATAATGACATGTGGCCCTGGAGTAGCACGTGACAAAGACTCAGAGATTAAATCATTCACTTCTGTTTCTTCCTTAATGCCAGGAGAATCAATCAATTTTAAATTAATCCCAGGTCTTTTGATTGTATAAATCAGTGATTTGCTGCTTTCAGATTCGTTATCTTTTCCTAAAAGTGTCTTGATGGTTGAGGTCTTTCCTACTCCAGCCTCTCCCAGGACAAGAACTCTGACTTCATCTTTATCTTCATCTGACTTGTCCAGTGGTTTTACAGTTTCTTTCTTGTGGCTATTCTTGTGTGCACTTGAATGTTCCATCGTTTCATCAGGTGTGATTTGATCTTGTTCTGGTTTTCCAATCGTTTTTTCATCTTGCTTTTCACTCTGGGAGCACTCCATAGAATCTTCTTTTATTCTCTGTGTTTTTTTTAGATCCTCTAACAACTTGTTTAGCTTCTCACCAGATAACTTATCTTTGTTATTCCAGGTGTGCACTCGATTTCCACAGCATTGAATAACGCTCCTCAATGCTCCCTCTTCTTCTGCAAGAAACTGATTGAAGGATTTTGACTCAAGGTTATCATGGAATGAGAACAGAAGTGTGGTATGATTAAAAAATTCTTGTCCTAGGACTTTACGTAATTGTGAAATCATATGCATCTCTTTTGCTGTATAGGAGCCGATGGGGATGACCATGAGAAAAGCATAATGCCCATTAAGTGACGCAGTGGCTGCCTTTAATTGTGATGCGACCTCATCCTCAGAGATTTTAGTACAGTGCCATCCAGGAGTGTCCACAACTGTGACTTCCATTCCATTAATTGTCGCTGTTTCAGTTTGGTTTGATACTGTGACTGATTGAGTGGATGCATGGGATTTAAAAACCTTTTTACCAAGTATTTTGTTTCCTGCAGCACTTTTACCAGACCCTGTCGTACCAAGCAGGACAACCTGCAGTTTATCTTGGGCTTCCATTATCAAGGTAGTCTGCCACACTGTACAGAAAGCAAATAGCCCGTCCTATAGAACGAAAGAGTAATAGTGTCTTATTAATTATGTGGAATTTGTAAGTATTTGCAACAATATATTTAATTGCAATTAGAATCTACATAATAGTTTGTTCCGGGGAATGTGGTTGTAGACTGTCACTCCGCTTGTCTTTATTTACATGTTCCAGTCAGACTGTCAGTCTGTGCAATAGAAATGGGGATTACATCATTACGCCAGTAAGAGGGACAGTAGGAGGTGACTTTATGAGTCATTTATTTAAAATAAGTGCATGTTTAAAATATAACTTGCAGTACCAATGACTTTTCCGAAGGCTTCTGTCGTCGGTTGTGGGAGTAGGCCTATGTACCTTTGGTGAGCATGTATGAAAGCCTATCTTTACAGCAGTAAATTTCACTGTCTTAACTGTAGAGGACTCCAAAGTCTCAAAAATATACAAAACTACATAAAGTTGCTGTAACAATTCTACCATAAACGCTGCATTCGTTCAGAAACTAAACATATGATTGATCACATCCATATATGCTTCATACTTATATTTCCTACTCAATAACAGGTGGGAAAAAAAAAAAAAAAAAAAAAAAAAAACTACTTGGATGACCTACTTCGGGTGTTTTGCGCATGCAATGGACTCCACCCTTTCATTTTACTGTAGGTTCAATTCTAAGAAATAAAGTCAGAATTGTGAGTTCATATCTCACAATTCTGATAGAAAATTTGCTATTGTGAGAAACAAAAAAACAAAAACATAACTGTGGAATAAAAATGAGCCACAATTAACTTCTTTTACACTTTTTATTTAGTGGTGGAAATGTATTTCCATAGTACAATTACCACCTAATAAAAAAGAAAAAAAGACCAGACCAGCACTGCTGAACAAAACCAAATTAGAATGACCAAAATCATGAAATGAAGCAAAAAATTATATTTGGACGATTGGGGTATCTATTTTATATGCATGTTTATTTTTCTTGTCATTACTTGTTTTGTGTTTAATGATTTTACAATATTGTAATGATTTTACAAAATGGCAATAAATAAATGTCAAAATTAAAGTCAATGGCATTAAAGCAATGCAAATGACAGCATGTCTAGTGCAGTATGTGTGGATTATTATTTTTTAATTATAAATCCAACGAATTAATGAAGATTAAGGACTTTATTTCACTAGTGCGTGCATGTCACAGTTTACCACACCATCAGCCACCTGATAAATGTCTGGCAAAAAGCCAAAACAGTTAAAGTTCATTCATTTAACATGCATTTGTCTTATCAATATTCTGGACACTTGTTTAACGCTGCAGCCAACACTGATATATATATATATATATATATATATATATATATATATACACATACATATATATACATATTAGAAAACAAAATTAATAAAAACAAACAAACAAACAGGTGCTTCAATTATATGTTATATGTAATAGTATTCAAAATACTATAATTGTGTCTAATGGTATATGAAATATTCTTTATAATGTCAAAAACCTTAGATTTATTACATGCATTACGATAACTATTAAAATCCATATTAGTCAACTAAATGATTTCTTTTTGTAAGTAAGTGCCATAAACGCTTACCTTCAGAGAACAGATCTCCCTTTGAATCACTTCCTCTCACTCCTTTACTAAATAGTTCAAGTAAAAGCCTATCCAATCATAAAACTTGCATGCAAAAGAGGTCGGGCTTAGATAATTCTGTAAAACTGAAGGCAATAAACAGTACACTGTAGTGACGGCTTCAGCAAACCTAGTGCCATTGATCTTCTGAAATCCTTGAAAGAGCAAAATAACCAGCAGGGAATCATTAACAGCACTACAATGAGTAAGTTCACATCTCTATCAATCCACCATCTTATGTCTGCTAACAACAGTATTTAATTATAGTTAATATTAGTTCAACTTATCAAATGTTTGTTAACAAATACTTCTTAAAATGTCAACAGGTGAGGAGATACGCATAGTTTTGGTTGGTAAAACAGGTGTTGGCAAGAGTGCTACAGGGAATACCATTCTTGGTGAGAAGATATTTCATTCAGAAGCAAAAGCTACATCAATCACTAAAGAGTGTCAAAATGCATCACATATAATAAACAGAAGGAAAATTTTTGTTGTGGACACTCCTGGTCTATATGACACAAAACTGTCCAACAGAGAAGTTTTAAATGAGGTTGTGAAATGCCTGCAATATGCTGCTCCTGGTCCTCATGTCTTTCTTCTTGTAATGGCCATTGGGCGCTTCACTGAGGAAGAGAGAAACACCGTTAAAATGATTCATGCAGTCTTTGGGCGAGCAGTGCTCAACCACATGATGGTCTTGTTCACAAGGGGAGATGATCTTGATGAAGTGAGATTCGAAGATTACATTAAGGATGCATCAGAGCTACAAGAAGTGATAAATACATGCGGTAGGAATTACCATGTATTCAACAATAGAGAGACAAGCCGTACACAAGTTGATGAGTTCATGAGGAAGATTGAAGACATGATAAAACAGAATCATAACAGCTTCTACAGCCACCACTTGTTTACAATGGCAAATGAACTCAACAATGCTCAGAGAACCATGAGGGAAAAGGACAAAATTATTGCTAACCTAGAAAAGGAAGTAAAAACATTACAAAAAGAAACAGATAAAAATTGCAACATACTGTAGTATTTCATCAGATATAAATGGGGCAGAAGATATACAATAAATGTTATATTCTAACAATTAATGATTATATTAATCTTTTTGTTATGATTTTTTTTGTTTTTTTAAACATACATGTACACTTTATTAATTGTTTTATTTACCCAATTGAAATTGTACCGATAATCTGCTTAATTTATAGGAATTTAATCGGGGTTAGAAGTTTACTGACTCTTACTACTGCTGTATTTTAGCATGTTAACCACTGATCTTTTAAATATGCTTGTTTTGCCATTTTTAAGTCTGTTAAAAATAATAATAAATAAAATCACGTTTTATAGTTGACTCTTATGTGACTCTTTTTGCAGCTTTTCATTACACTCCACCCTTAAAGTTTTTCCTTTTACAGCTCACATTTGCTGCAACCTATTATCAGCGTTGGGAAGGTTACTTTGTAAATGTAATAGGTTACAGATTACAAGTTACCTTATTTAAAATGTAATACGTAATGTAACTATTTCAGTCACTTAATTAATGTAACTGATTACATTGGTTCTACATTTCTAACTTATGTTTTCAACTGTTAATCATTTTGAAACATTTAAAACTTCAATTTTAAAGCATAGCAAGCCCAAAAACAGACTTTTTACTCTGATCTCGTTCTGAGGTTTTAAAATGTAATGTAATATAAATTTTATTTATATGGCACTATTAAAACAACACATGTTGACCAAAGTGCTTTACATCATCACAATATAAAGATAAAACAAAACAAACAAAAAAAAAACAAAAACAAAAAAAACAAAGAAAACATAATCTAAAACAACAACAATAATAAAAATGATCAACAAGAAGAATACGCCACAGTGAACAAATATGTCTTTAGCTGTGCTTTAAAACATAGACAGAATCAGAATTCCTGACATGAAAAGGTAAGCTATTACAAAGGTGCTACTGCTGCAAACGTGCAGTCTCCTTAACTTAGCCCTTAACTTAACTTAACTTAACTTAACTTAACTTAACTTAACTTAACTTAGTCCTTGGAATTTTCAAATAAAATTATTTAAAGATATAGTTTAATAGCTATGATACAGATATCAAGTTTTTTCATAGCTATAACAGGAAATACATCTAACAATGCTTAGAAAAAACAAACACAGAATGAATGAATGAATGAATGAATAAATAAATAAATAAATAAATAAATAAATAAATAAATAAATAAAGCATATACATAAATCCAAATAGAAAATAAAAAATAAAACCGTTCTAATTCTGAAAAATATGTTTTCTATTCTGTGTCATGAACTCCTGAAACATTGGTGTCTCATATTTTAGAGCAGTCATATTTTTTAATATGAGA
>JAHKKF010525128.1:0-27002 GCA_019740295.1 Labeo calbasu | reverse complement strand
TACAAACTTTCAAGCAGCACTATGTACACTACAAGCCAAGATTTTTTCTAAGAAGTGTCTTCTGCTTAGCAAGCCTGCATTTATTTGATCCAAAGTAAAGCAAAAACAGTAATATTTTGAAATATTTTTACTATTTGAAATAACTGTTTTCTATTTTAATACATTTTTAAATATAATTTATTTCTGGGATTTCAAAGCTGAATTTTTAGCATCATTACTCCAGTCACATGATCCTTCAGAAATCTTTCCAACATTCCATATTTGTGGATCAAATAAATGCAGACTTGGTGAGACATTTTTAACCTGGCCTGTACTTTCTTTTCCCCCACAAATGCAAATATTATCACACTGTCTAAAACCTACTGACTTTGCTCACTCAGGGTATACCAAAAATGTTTTGATAATTTTTGGACTGCTTATAAATTTAAAAAACTGCTTATAAATTTCTCATACCATATTATTAACAAATATTGGATTCAATCCTCAAGATTTAACACTGGTCATTTAACAATTATAGGTACCCATCAAAATAATGATCACCTTCATCTGTGTCTGCAAATTTTTAATATCGGTACATTCCTGCTAAAACGTCTATTAAAAATATTTGGCAAATAAAAAAACTTATTAGCTCACTGTTCTGTTCATAAGGTAAATGCATCTAAACAATCATCTGAGTTTGATGAGCATTCGAGCTGACAACTTTCACAAAAACAACACCTTCAGCAGCACAAAACAAGTGTTACCTGTCCTGCGATCAAAGTTCTTGTTGTTGATGATAATGCAGTGGCCAATGCTGGGGTAGTTCAGGCTGTATCTGAAAGCATGTGACTGAGCCTTAGCATCAACCTGCATGGGCTGTGATCCTGATGCTCCATCCTTACCAGCACTGGACAAATAGATCACATGAAAGAATATTACACTGTATTAATATAAGAGGTTAAAGAGATAGTGCAGTCAAAAATTAAAATGCTGTCATTAATTGCGTACCCTAATGGTACCTAGGGTGACGCGGAGGAGAAGAACTGTCATTATTTTGGGGGATTTTCTTGCGCACAAAAAGTATTCTCGTAGCTTCATAAAATTCCGGTTGAACCACTGATGTCACATGGACTACTTTGTCAATGTTCTTGGTACTTTTCTGGGCCTTGAACGTGGTACTAGAACCCTTGCTGTCAATGGAGGGTTAGAAAGGTCTCTGATTTTATCAAAAATACCTTAATTTGTGTTCCAAAAATGAACAAAGGTCCTAGGGGTTTGGAACAACACAAGGGTGAGTAATTAATGACATAATTTTCATTTTTGAGTAAACTATCCCTTTAACCGACATACCAACGTGTGTGGGCCTGTTCTTTCTTTCCATTTGTATTCTCTTAATTTAGAACTGTAATGTTTATGGAAATTCATAAACTAATAATAATAATAATAATAAAAGTTTATATATTTAAATAACATGGTAACAAAAAAAGCAAATGTTAGCGAAATCAATACTGTTATTGAACTGTCAATCACTTCTGAAAGCTGCATAGCAACAGTCGTCAAGATCATCTTACTCTGTTGTTTCCTGGGGTCGCGCGTCCACGTAGTCTCCGTTCATCTCCAAATGTTAAACACTCACTCTTAACGAGAAAAAAAAGGTTCTTCTTCTCCAGAAGAAGCTATTGGACGTATAACTGGAGATGTATAAGGCGTTATAACGGACTCTCTGTAGAATGATCACCGCACCCGCATGTCGGGTGGATTTTCTTTGTTATTTGTTGACTCGCACGACCAGCCAATGAGAAGCTGCAAGAGAGGGAAAAACACATACACAAGTGTAGACGTCACAACCACCCTTTAACAGTTGTGCTAAAAAGCAGAAATAAGACTTGGGTGTAGTATACTATAAATAGTTAATACATGCAAAATGCAGCGTCTGCAGTTGTAAGTCAAACCCAGCAAAAACAGCTGTAGATGATTCACATAATGGCTGTGTGTCAAAACTCCGTGAGCTGTCTTTCTAGACAGCGTGTACCAAATATTCGAGTTAACAAAGCGCCCGACAAAGCGCCCAACAACGCGCTCTACGTGTGGACTTTGAAGGTTTTGAGACACAGCCCATATAACCAAGGTCAAGTTCCGCGTTAACATAATAATACATTTGAGCACTCTGAACGACTATTAAATGAACTACTCGTGTGCACAATTGAATCCTAGAGTTTACTGCAATGCAGCGTGTCTGTTTGATATTTGTAAAAATATTATAAGTATGCATCCGCATGTATGCCGTTTCTTTGTCTGCTTTTGAGTGTTCCGACGGACAAGAAGTGAAGATTGACAAAAACACAACAGCTAAAGCCTAAATGTCTTAAAACAATAAAGTAGACGCTTACCAAATACTTTAAAATATCCTGATATTGGGAGCTTGTAATGTAGGCTACAGGATTCCTACGACAAAGCGGTTACTCAGCATCCAGGAAGTGTGCTTGAGGCTACACCTCTATCTCTCGATTGTTACCATTACACTTACCTCGAAGTACGCTACAATATCGCCCTCTGCTGGATAGATATCTTCTTTACATAAACATTCTGCCACATGAACAGAAGCTTAGTAAGAGGTAAGAGCCAGCTTAGTTACCCACATTAAGGCCTTGTTAGTTATGTGTCAGTTACGCGCAGTGTCTTCTGTCTTCCGGTTTGTATTTTCACAGCGTGAAGTTAAGGTCGTACGAATTTATGAGCGAACTGCTTGTTTTAAAATCTTACTGTTTTTCTGACATTTGTTAGGACAACCTTTTTGTTAACTCTACAATAAGTAAATCCACTTCACCAGCTAATTACTCTTCAACAGCGACGCTACAGAGCTAGAAAAACAAGTCCAAAGACAAAATTCTAAAGATGGCTGCACACTTGTCTCTCTGATGCATAAGAGATAATTTTGGTGTAAGTTTTACACTAAAGTTAATTCACATATATTATTTTACACTTTAATTTTTATATATAAATATGCATATACACAAGGTGTTGTTCCCTTGTTCATTTGATGGTTTTCTTAGGCATCCTGGGGTCCTTTTCCCACACGTTTTTTTTTTTTTAGCAAAGGCAGGTAAATTACATCTGCATTGTTGAAGGAACAGACATAATGTTATGCACAGGCAGGTTTAATAAGAGTTCCTTAGACAAAATCTATCTAAATATCAAAATTAGACACTTTCATACCAAGCAGCATTCACCTATTTGTTCATTTAAAAAGCATTTAATGTCTAAAACCTTGTATAAGTTGTACATATTTATTTATATAGCCACTTAGAAAAAGAAGCCTTTAGAACCTATAAAAAAAGTTTGACCTTTTTAAAGGAGAAGTGCATGAGTACATTATTTGTAAATTGTTGTTTTGGAAGTGGACTTCTCCTTTAAGTGACTTTCTTCTAGTTACATCATTGTGCCAGTAGGTTGACTGTCTTTAGCATGAATCACTTGAATCACTCAACCGGTTAGTTCAAAAATTATTTATTCAGGACCAAAACTAATTTAAACAAGTGACTCTCTTCATGAATAGTCATTGAATCATTTAGGAAGAATGCATTTAATGCTATTGTATGTTGTTCTGTGTTGCATCGGATCTGCTATGGAACTATTTTGTGTAGGCACAGCAAATATTAATGTTAATATTTTAATATATTTTGAAATGTAATTTATTCTTGTGATGGCAAAGCTGAATTTTCAGTAGCCATTACTTCTTCAGTGTCACGTGATCCTTCAGAAATCACTCTAAAATGCTGATTTGGTGTTCAGTTATTATTGGTGCTCAATTATTAATAATTGTTCTTATTATTATGTATGTTGTAGACCGTTCTTGCTGCTTAGTATTTTTGTTTAAACTGTGATACAATTATTATTATTTTAAAGAACACCATTCTGACTGAAGTGTTGCTATTGCTAAAGTAAAGTTTTTTTAATTTCATTTTCTTTTTTTCCATTTTATTTTTAAATCTTACTCCAAACTTTTGAATGGTAGTGCATCATAGTTTCTACAAAAAATATAAAGCAGAACAAAATTACAACGTTGATAATAATAAGAAATGTTTCTTGAGCCTCAAATGCAAGCTGAAAATTCAGCCTTGCCATCACAGGAATTAATTACATTTTAAAATATCACAGCAAAAACAGTTATTTTTAATTATACATTTTACAATTACTGTTTTTAATGTGTTTTGTGTACAAACAACTGTAATATAACTTTCATGTCATGATGGAGCTGTTACTAACTAGAAAATTAACTAAACTGTGAATAAGGGTCCCTAAAGATGATTGTACTACACTGTAAAAACAAACAACACAATTTGTTGAGTCAGCTTAAAATAATTTGTTACCCTGCTGCCTTAAAGTTTTAAATTCAGTCAACTCAAATAAGTTTAGTCAACTTGAAATGTTAAGTTGTACTAAGTAACAACATAGATATTTGTGTTTGTTAAACTTAAAAGCTGGGTAAGTAACCAAGCTGCCTTAAAATTTTAAGTTGAATCAGCTCAAATATCTAAGTGGTCACTTAGCATAACTTAACATTTCAAGTTAAATAAACTTTTTTGGAGTTGACTCCAAAGGCAGCCAGGTAACAAATTATTATAATTTGACTGAACAAATTGTTTTTAACAGTGTACAATATCACCCTCTGCTGGACAGAAGGCTTCTTACACAACATTCTGCCATATGAACAGAAGCCTGTGAGGTAAGACCCAGCTCAAGTTACCCACTCAGGCCTTTATGTGCTGAACAACCATGCTTCTTTTTGTTTTTATATTAAACATATTAATATGTGGTTCAGGAAACATGTGCATACTCTCATAATCTTCACTGTATATTTATTTATAATAACATGTGTTAGAAAACACAACCCTGCATCTTTTTGGTTTTATTCTAGAAATATTACAAATAATAATATGTGGTTTTGACTTCACTGTATCCATATTTATAATACTGAAACAGGTTAGAGTTTACTATTCTGGCATAAAATATTTTTATAACACCAAAATTAATTCATGTGTATTTTATTGTTTTACATTTTATTTGTTCACATAAACAAGGTGTTGTTCCCTTGTGCATTTGATGGTTTCCTTAAGCATCCTGGGGTTCTTTTCCCACATGTTGTTTCTTTTGCAAAGGCAGGTACATCACATCTGCATTGCCCTGTTGAAGGAACAGACATAATGTAATGCACAGGCAGGTTTAATAAGAATTCCTTAGACAAAATCTAAAAACATACAGGTCATATCATTAAATATAATACAAAGAATTTAAAAACAGATATATATATATATATATATATAAATGTAAAAAGTAGAAATGAGAAACAGAAGTGACTTACAGAAGCTTCAGTACTCCATGGGCATGGCCTCTTTAGGGTGCGCCGGAAACTTGGAGAGGTTCTGGGTTCTTTTCTCAGAGATTTTTTGTGCGGAGGAACCACATCTAGATTGTCCTGCTTAAAGAACAGACATGTAATGCATGGGCTGGTGTAATGAGAGATAAAATCCAAAGACAGATTTCTTCTACCGAAAAATAATACAAAGGATTAAAATAGAGATGTTATATATATATATTTTACAATGAATCTGCAAAGTAAAAATGAAAGATAGGAAGGACTTACCGAATCTCCAGTGCCCCATGGCCAGTGTCTCTTTGGGGTGCGCCGGAAACTTGGAGAAGTTCTGGGGTCTTCTCTCATAGATTTTTTGTGCGGAGGTGGCTGAACCATATCTAGATTGTCCTGTTGAAGAAACAGACATGTAATGCATGGGCTGGTGCACTGAGAGATAAAATCCAAAGACAGATTTCTTTTACCGAAAAATAATACAAAGGATTAAAATAGAGATGATATATATATATATATTTGAATGACTCTGCAAAGTAAAAATGAAAGATAGGAAGGACTTACCGAATTTCCAGTGCTCCATGGCCTCTTTAGGGTGCGCCGGAAACTTGGAGAGATTCTGGGGTCTTCTGTCATAGATTTTTTGTGCGGAGGTGACTGAACCACATCTAGATTGTCCTGCTGAAAGAACAGACATGTCATGCATGGGCTGGTGTAATGAGAGATGAAATCTAAAGACAGATTTCTTCTACCGAAAAATAATACAAAGGATTAAAATAGAGATGTTATATATATTTTTTGAACGAATCTGCGAAGTAAAAATGAAAGATAGGAAGGACTTACCAAACCTCCAGTGCTCCATGGCCATGGCCTCTTCCGAGTGGACTTGGTTGCTCCCTGTAGAGGCACATAGAGTCCAGGTGATCCCTCGAGGGACTTGGCAGGGATAGCTGCTTCCTTTGAGGATGCAGTGGCCACAGGTGCTCCCTCTTGGGACAAGGCACACACCAGTGCTTTCTCTGGGGACCTGGCAGGGACAGGTACATCCTCAGAGGAAGTAATGGGCACTGGTGCTTGGGATGAAGGGGACACAGGTGCTTCCCCAGGAGATGAGGGCACTGGTTCTCCTTTTGGAGTCTTGGCAGGCGGTGGTGGTCCCTTTGGGGGTCTTAGGGGCAAGGGAGTCAAGATGACATCCCTTTTTAGGAAAAGTCTGATATATTCAGGGACTTTCAGTTTTCCCCTAAGCCGGTGTCTGGCAGGCACATGTTCTGCCTGTGGGGACCCATCTGCCATGAGTGCTTCCTCAAGGGACGAGGCATGCCCAGGTGCTTCCTCTTGGGACGAGGAGGCCACTGGTGCTTCTTTAGGGGACGAGATGGACACTAGTGCTTCCTCAGGGGGAGAGGCAGACACTGCCACTTCCTCTTGGGCTGAGGCAGGCACAGAGGCTTCCACACTGGACATGGCGTGCACAGGTGCTTCCTCTTCGGACCTGGTGGGAACAGGTGCTTCCCCAGAGGATGAGGCAGACACTGGTGCTCCTTTCGGAGTCTTGGCAGGCTTTGGTGGTGGTCCCTTTGGGGCCCCTAGTGGCAAGGGTGTCAAGATGACATCCCTTGTAAGATAGAGTCTCATATTTTCGGGGATTTTCAGTTTTCCCCTAAGCCGGTGCCTGACAGGCACAGGTATTGCCTGTGGGGAGCCGTCTCCCACCAGTGCTCCCTCAGGGGAGGAGACAGGCACAGGTACTTCCTCTTGGCCCGAGGTGGGCACTAGTGCTGCCCCAGGGAATGAACCTGGCATAGGTACTACTTCTTGGTATGAAGTGGGCACAGGTCCTTTCTCTTGAGCCAAGGTATGCACAGGTGTATCCTCTGGGGAACTGGTGGAAACAAGTGCTTCCCAAGGGGACAAGGTGGACATTGGTGCCCCTATTGCAGTCTTGGCAGGCCTTGGTGGTACCATTGGTGGCCTTAGGGGCAATGGTGTCAAGGTGACATCCCTTGTTAGATGAAGTCTCATATTTTCCGGGATTGTCACTTTTCTCCTCAGTGGGTGCCTGGCAGGCACAGGTGCTCCCTGTGGAGACCCGTCTGGCACGGGTACTTCCTCAGGGGACCTGGCAGGCACAGGCTCTCCCTGTTGGTACTTAGGAGAAACAGGTGCTTCTTGTGAGGCCTCCACTGTTCCCCACCACTGGCCTGAAGTGAGGTCCCCACATTCACTGCCAATAGCTGATGAGCGCAAAAGATCTTCCACCTCCATTACTGCCCACCACCGCCCTGCGAGGAGGGCCGTGATGAGCTCATCATGCTCATCAATTGAGCTGAAGGGCATGGTTGACATGCTCAGCATAGTGGATAAGTGTCTTTGGTGGTGGCAAGACAGGTTATCCAAAAAAGGTGTATAACTGTGAAAAGCTGTTCGTTTGCAACAATTAACTGTCTGTGAAATACTGTGAAAGAAAGAGAAGAACTCCGTAAGCCCAGAAGATGGATTTTTTAGTGTTTTAAAATTGATTATTATAATATTTTTTTAAATATATAGGCTATAGTGTCAATCCATCAGGGGATCAAAAGTGACAGAGCTTCCTCCAAAATGTATTTACAATTAGCATGACAAGAAGACCGATGAAGTTAACTCACTTGTATTCATTGTAATCAATTTACTTATTAATGCATTAATGCAGTCCTGTAGCTCAAACAGTATGTGGCGCTAACAATGCCAGTGTTGTGGATTTGATTTAATTCAGTGTTGCTTTGGATAAAAATTGTCTGACAAATCTATAAATATACAATGTAATGTGCATAACGCTGATGAATCTAATGTGAAAATACATTGCATTTTTAAATACGTTTAATTAGTTCTTCTTTTTAGTTTGTTTACTATCATACTTATATTTTTAAATATACAAAAGTAACGTTAAGACTAACAGCATTACTACATTTGCAAGTTCTGTCGGTGAACGGAGAAATTAAAACCCTTTGATAATTATTAAGACTATTTAAAGGTAACGAAGAATATAATTTTGTGTACGGGAGCATAATTAGCAGCAATGTAAAAAGTCATACTCAATAATAATTGATTTATATAACAGCCTTCCTCAAAATTCTTAGCGGACAGCCATAAATTTGTTCAAATACACACACTGAGACAATAACAATCAAATAATCAAATTGCTTGAATAGATTAAAAAAAAAAGTGTTGATTATAAAAACATCCCCAAACCCTAAGTAAAGAGCATACTCACAATCACTCGCCGATTGACTCCCAACAAAATCCAATCTCCTGTGCAGTCATATTAAAACTCACCGAACGTTCCAAATGAATATGCGCCATAATGGCTTATAGAACTGCATCTTTTAAATTCTACCGGGATGACACATGGCCATTAAATGTGTGTCCTGGGCTGTTTCATTGGATTAAATATGTAGATACATTACAAATATAGATAATGTATACATATGCTTTTCTTTGATGAATATACACCTCTGCGTTGTTTAATTTTGTACACCCTGTTGCGTCATTTTATTGGGTTATTATTATTTTTTAAATACTTTTACCCAGGTGCTAGGTAGTTTTTCTGTAACTAAGCTGCTGGGTCATTTTTTTTCACCCAAGGGGTTGAGCCTGTTTCCGACGAAACAACCCAGCTGTTGCGTTACAGCCAGAGCGCAGGTTTATTGTGTCCTCTACGGGAGAGAGCGGTTCAGCGCCACAGTGCACTTCTTCAGCAAAATAAAGGTTTGTATACATTTTATTTCGTTTATAAAGTTTTTTACTGTGCTGTAAATGATTTTACACGCTTTATTGTTTTATCTGATGTTAAAAAATGTTCTTTAATCTTAGTACTGCTTGTTTATGGGCAAGTTAAGGAGTCAGTCACTGCATCTTTCAGCTACAGTGAAACGCGAGACGGCGGTCTGAAGTTCGTAGTTCCCCGGTGAACAGCAGCCCATCACCGGTTCAGATTTCGGCGACACACCGGCACGACAATTAGCACTATTTAATCGAAAAGCACTTACAGAGAATGGTTGAACACATATACATAAAACTGCAACTTTTAAATGTTAAATTTCTATTTCAAATGGTATGTAATACTGTAAACTATGCTGTATTCACCCAGATAAATTCAACTTATATTTTTGTAAACAAGAGCTGACTTAAATAAAACAACCCAGCATGTTGGGTACATGCTTTTGACCCAGCTGGGTCAAAATAATCCAGCATGTGTTCTGTCCAGTTTTTACCCAGTGCTGGATTGCCAAAACCCCCAAGTTGGGTTGTTTTTAACCCAGCATTTTTAGAGTGTACTTAAGTCTATAATAAACCAGTGTTAACAATAAACGTGCGTCTCAAAATTTTCCTAAGGATCATAGAGGCATATGCTACTATTACTATTAAGCACAACAACCTCCACCAAACTTACTCAACTATTTTATTTAAATTTTCCCTTTATCCTTCTTAATGAATTTAGTATACATTCACTTTTAAAATATATTATACATAAATACATTTTTTAAAAATTGCAATTATTGTTTTTAATGTATTTTGATCAAATAAATGCAGCCTTGGTGAGCTTCTGAATGTTTTTGAACTTCTTTCAAAAACATTAAATAGCTATCAATAACAATAATTACTTGCATACTATAATGGAGCTGTTAAAATTAATAGAAAATTAAATAAACTATGACTAGGGTCCCTAAAGATCATTCAGACTGTTTGTTTCTCTTCTTGTCTCTGACAGTTGCTGTCATTTTCTGGCAGGAATAATTGATCTAAATTGCCATCAACACAGCATGCACTGCTCTAATCACAGATCAACACATTCAAGCATTGATCTCCCTTTATAATTACAAATGTGAAGTATTTCATGTTGAACATTTTAATTATTCTACCTAAAGTGTCTGTGTGTGTATAAAGAGTAAATGAATGCATGCGAGACAAACACCCATTTTAGAGAATAATTTATTGCCAGTAGTAAAGCAGTTAAGCTAGTGGCAGTATTTAATAAAAATCATAAAACAAGACCATAGCATTGCTCACACACACGCAGACCCTGAAAAAGTCACATGTCTGTGAATAATCTCGCACTATAAATATATTGGGTCCCATTTTCATGGTCAAAAAATAAAGATGTTCCAAAGTCACAATTTACAAACAACAAATAAAAAAAAGAAAACATAACACATCACAAAAATATGCAGACGTCCTCTCAGAAATGAACGCGTGTTGTGACGATCACACATTCACATCCTTGACATTTTTTATTTATCTTTTTTTTTTTTAAGTTTCTCTTATGCTTTTTTTCTTTGCTTGTGAATGAACATACAGTAAGGCTGATAATGACACACCATTGAGTTGGTACACTACTTTTTCCTGTCTTTCTTTTTTGAAAAAAAAAAAACCAAAAAAACAAAACATATCTACAAAACCTAGTAAAACCTCGAAATCAAAACTGTACATTAAAATTTACATTACAAATGAATGAGGATTTGTATAAAAAATCAGTTTGCATGGTTATATCTATACAAATACAGATATCACCTTGATGCTTAAAATGATGGTTTTCTCCCATTATCCATGACAATATATCAGTTAAATTTTTTGTGTGTAAATTGTACATCTCAGCATGATCTTGTGCATGATGATCAATGTATTATTTAATGGCACAGCCAAGTCTAATGTTCTCCCAAATACTGTTAAATAATAATAATATTAATAACAGCCCACAAGAGCTACCGAGGAGAACTCGTGTTTAAGCAAGTCTTTTCAAAACCCCTCTCGAGTGAGATACAGATGTATACGATGTGTGCGTTTGGATGTTTGGCATTTACGTTAAGTGTAAGACTACATTTGTGTACCGTGTATGTCGTGTGGTTATGGTTTGAACACACAGTCAGTCTCCTGTAACAGGGTTTCATTTAGGCACTTTTGATATTCTGGATCCAGTGTCAGACTTCAGTATGCTGCTGATGTTGAGAGTCCAGCGGCGGTATGACAAGCCTCTGAAACTGCGCTCCCTCCTCCTCCCCACCGCTCTCGTAATCGCTTATCATCACTTCTGACTCCTCGCAGCAGGCGGACATGTCCGAGCAGGACGCCGTGGACGTGTACAGCGACAGCGACATGTTATCGGCGGCGGGGGGATCGAAGTCGCGGCCGTAGCCCAGCGGGAAGCCTCCGTGCCGGTATCCGCCGGTGGAGGACGAGGTGATGGTGCTGGTGGGGTTGGTCTGGGGTTCGGGGTCTGATGAGTAATGATGGTGGGGTATGAACTGGGTGAGGCTGTAGAGTTGGGGTAATGGCGGGCGTTGCCGTACTCCAGACCCTCCGGGACTAGAGGGGGCGCTGTCGAGCGCTCGCGTAGCGGGCTGCAATGTGTCGTAGCGCTCCCCGTACTCTGGCACGGGCGGAGGAGGGGGCAGGTCGTCGTGGGAAGGAAAGTCGTCGGGAGGGGGAGGGAAGTCGCTTTCGATGTCGTATCCGCCGGGATAGTAGTCCGTGTCCAGCAGGGCGGGGTCACTGTAAAGGGTGGGTGGGGCCTCCACTACCTCATACTGAGGAAACTCCTGGATTCCAGGAAGTTGAACGCTCGGCATCCAGTCAGATGTGTCCCAATGATAGCCTGTCGGACAAAAATAATCGTAAGTATCACAGTGACAAGCCACAATTCGGAAAGAAAAAAATTGTACGATTAGAAGGTTTTACACATTGAAAAATGGCTGGGGTCAATTCAACTTCAGAGAAAATCGATCTTACTTTTAAAAGAAAATAAACCTGAAAATTGCATTCATAACCTGTTTTACTTAAAGGGATAGCTCACCTAAAAAACTAAAATTCTGTCATTAATTACTCTCTCACTAATTACACCCTCGTGTCGTTCCAAACCGGTAAGTCCTTCGTTCAGCTTCGGAACACAAATTAAGATATTTTTGATAAAATCCGAGAGCTGACCCAGCAAGGCAGCTGACACATTCAAGGCCCATAAAGGTAGTAAGGACATCGATAAAATATCAAATATCAATAATCGATAAAATAGTCCATGTGACATCAGTGGTTCAATCTCTAAGAAAACAAAAATATTGACTTTATTCAACAAATTCTTCTCTTTCAAGACGTCAATCTTCGGTACTCATGTGAATGCTCATCAAAGACTGAGAAACTGTTGAATAAATTGTTATTTGTGTCTTTGCACTCTGAAGTATTCTTGTAACTCCATAAAATTAAGGCTGAACCACTGATGTCACACGGACTATTTTAAGGATGTCCTTACTACCTTTCTGGGCCTTGAATGTGGGAGTTGCGGTGCTTCGCTTCTATGTAGGGTCAGAAAGCTCTTGGAATTCATCAGAAATATCTTAATTTGTGTTCTGAAGTTGAATCAAGGTCTTACAGGTTTGGAACGACATGATAGTGAGTAATTAATGACAGAATTTTTATTTTTTTGATGAACTATCCATATAAGGCTTCTGCCATAATTTTTATTACACTACTGTTATCTGACATTATGAAGTCGTTTTTATTTAGAATAATGTGCACTTGTTTCTTTATTAAATAATAATAATAAAATAATAAATGTGACCCTGGACCACAAAACCAGTCGTAAGAAGCAGAGGTATATTTGTAGCAATAACGAACAATACATTGTATGGGTCAAAATGATCGATTTTTCTTTTGCAAAAAATCATTAAGATATTAAATAAAGATCATGTTCCATGAAGATATCTTATAAATTTCCTAATGTAAATATATCAAAACTTAATTTACTAATTGCTAAGAACTTAATTTGGCAATTCAATAGTTTGATTTTGTTTTTTTGGACCCTCATATTCCAGATTTTCAAATAGTATTTCCGCCAAATATTGTGCTATCCTAGCAAACCATACATCAATGGAAAGCTTATTTATTCGGCTTTCAGATGATGTATATATCTAATTTTTTTTTTTTTTTAATTACCCATATGACTGGTTTTGTGGTCCGGGGTCACAAATATATATAAAAATAGATTAAAATGTTTATAATGTAAAATTCACAGAAAATCTTCCCATGCAATTTTTTAATTACAATTTATTCTGTGTAAACAGAAGTTGAATTGACTTCAGGACGTCATAAACCACTCAGTTAATAACATTCAGGTCATTTAAAACCAACAGCATGCAACGTCAGTATCACACCAACACAATGCAGACCATTCACCACTGCACAAATATTACTGGAGTGCACACAAAAACACACATCACACATGTACGTAAACAATAATTCTGAATATGCATATTGTTTGTAGATTTACAAAACAACCTTGACATATGACAAATAGTCAATATCCATTTGTCCACATTATATTATTAGGGAATTTGTTTTATGGTTAAATATTAAGGAGTTTAGGGGAATTTTTGGGAGACACACACACAGGTCTGGTTTGCTATCCCTGTGGGGACTCTCCACAGGCGTAATGGTTTTTCTACTGTACAAGCTATATCACCATATCTACACCAACCCTACACCTAAACCTACCCCTCACAGGAAACCTTTTGCATTTTTACATTATCGAAAAAAAAAAACAACCAAAAAAAACCTCATTCTGTATGATTTATAAACTTTTTTCCCCATGAGTTGGTGCATATTCAGGTTTAAGTCCCCACCAGGATAGAAAAACACAATTTTTTCTTGTGACAAAAAAAAAAAAAAGAGCTGTGACAAAAATTGCACAAAACCCATTCATTTCTAAATACCAAAAGACATGAGCTGATTCAAAGAGTTAATTTGATGCTATTTTTGTCACAGATTTTGTGGACATGCAGACTTGTGTTATATTGAAGGGCGTAACCAAGAAAAAATCAAATCGAAAGGCTTCAGGCAAACTGTACAAAATTAAAATAATAAATCACCTCTTGGGTTCTTGTGTTCATGAGCCGAGAATGACTCTTTTAGATAAAAGGCAAACAGATTTGCAGAGGAAGAAGAGAAAGAGAAAATGTCAAATACTACGAGATTGAAAAACACTGTGGAAAAAAGAGTGCAGAACAAGATGGATACAAATGTAAGAACCATGGAGGTATATGAAGATCTTCATGCCATTTGCTTGCACAGAAACATTGCATATCACAGTATGGTGGGAAAGTGAAATCTTGGTACGACTGCAAATTAACTGAACAATCGTGCCACTGAAAATAAATGAGGCAGCTGATTGGGAAATGAGGCATTTGATAGATTTTTTTTTTGTTTTTAAGACTTAGTGATTAAGCCATTTTAAATTTCTTTGTCTTCGTAATTTGGGTGAAGAAAATGGCATTTCGGAGACCAAATAATCACCCAACAAACATTAAAGACACAGATACCCAATAATCAGCATTGAAGCAGCAAAATAATACCTTCTTTCTCCACCGAGTCAACAACAGAGCTGACAAGGTGGATTACTGTCACTAGGGAGGCTTGCAAGAAGGGCAGATAAGAGAAATCTAACATTAATTTTTCAGAAGTAAACATGACAGGAAAGAAACACTGGAAGTCAAGATTGCAAGGGAGAGAGGAAACAGAGACAAAAGCGTTTCTCACGATGACAAATCTGACAAAACTGATGGATTTGAATTGATTGACTGGCACTGTCAGAACAACAGATACTAACTGGTTTTATGGGGTTTTGGCTTTTGACAAGGGTGTGATCTGAAGGATGGGTTAATGGCAGTGGGATTCGGTTGTATCAGTAAGGCACGTGTCGAGGTTGAGCTCTGGTGGAGGACGGTGGGAGTGACGGCAGACGTTGTGCTTATGATTACACACATTAACAGAGCGATGAAAGGAAGGATCAGGAAAATTCTCAAAGATAAAAGAGAACAAAGACACTCTCTGGCCCAAAACCAAAACCAGCAGATTGAGAAAAATAAAAGAAGCAGGGTTGACGCGTCAGAGGAATATACAAATAAGGATATATGAATAATCCATTCAATATAACGCATTAGTGTTTATCAGAGACTCAGTGGGGGAGGTGTTAGGTCAAGGTCAGGGGTTGAAAAGGTCAAATGAGGGTCGAGAGTCAATGGTTAGACGACTGTAGCCCCTTTCACATGACTCTTGTCAGGGGTGTGCAAAATTACATTTTTAAAAAATAAAATAAAATATAAATATTAGATCAAACACACTGAAATAAGAACTAAAACTGAAATGTAATAACATAATTACAAAAAAATTTCACTAGAGAGTCTGATCCAGTGCAAATCTTTTATCTTATTTTCATTTTTGCACCAACATATGCCTCATAATGATACATCCTGCAAATTGTCCATTAACCATTTGTTTCAAACGGTCAGTAGCAAATGGTTCAAAGCTGAAACTTTCCTGTCATGTGTCTAGAAAGCACTGTTACAGCTGAGGTCAAACATTTTCAGAATCAACAAAATGTTAATTATTTTACCAAAATAAGAGGGATCATACAAAATGAATGTTGTTTATTTAGTACCGACCTGAATAAGATATTTCACATAAAAGATGTTTACATATAGTCACAAGAGAAAACAGTAGTTGAATTTATAAAAATGACCCTGTTCAAAAGTTTACATCCCCTTGATTCCTAATACTGTGTGTTGTTACCTGAATGATCCACAGCGCTTTTTTTTTTAGTGATAGTTGTTCATCTGTCCCTTGTTTGTCATGAACTGCCTGCTGTTCTACAGAAAAATCCTTCAGGTATCACAAATTATTTGGTTTTCCAGTATTTTTGTGTGTTTCAACCCTTTCCAACAATGTTTGTATGATTTTGAGATCCATATTTTCACACTGAGGACAACTGAGGGACTCATATGCTACTATTACATAAGGTTCAAACGGTCTCTGATGCTCCAGAATAAAAAAACGATACATTAAGAGCCAGGGGGTAAATACTTTTGAACAGAATGGAGATGTGTACATTTTTCTTATTTTGCCTACATAAAATGTATGTTTTTTTCATATAGTACTGCCCTCCAGAGGCTACAGAAGAAAGTTACATGTTTCTAGAAGACAAAATGAGTTAAATTTACCCTAACCTTCAAATTCCAAAAGTTTTCACCCCCTGGCTTTTAATGCATTGTTTTTCCTTCTGAAACATCAGTGAGTGTTTGTACCTTCTGTAATGGTTGCATATGAGTCCCTCAGTTGTCCTCAGTGTGAAAAGATGGATCTCAAAATCATACAGTCATTGTTGGAAAGGGTTCAAATACAGAAAAAATAAAACTGCAATACCAAAGAATTTGTGGGACCTCAAGGATTTTTCTGAAGAACAGCTGGCAGTTTAATTGTTCAGGACAAATAAAGGACTCATGAAACTATACAGAAAAATACAGCTGTGACCATTCAGTTAACAACATAGTATTAAGAATAAGGGGATGTAAACTTTTGAATGGGCTAATTTTTATATATTCAACTATTATTCTCTTATGGACTATATGCAGACATCTTTTATATGGAATGTCTTATTCAGGTCAGTACTAAATAATATTGTTTATTTAGTACTGACCTGAATAAGATATTCCATATAAATTATATATATATATATATATATATATTCCAACATGCATTTTGTATTATCCCTCTTATTTTAGTAAAATAACATTTTGCAGATTCTGAAAGGGGGATGTAAACTTCTGAACTCAACTATACAAGGTTGCATGGGATATGCTTAAACTTGACAGTTTGTTCCGTGCAGTTCAATGCACTGGGGAACTCTGCCTTAAGTCACGTGAAAAGGCCTTCAGATACAGTAATCAGGATCAACAAGTTGTGTGTGCTGTAGACCCATCATGTGTACTTTTCATACCCTGCTTTTACACTCTGAGCTGATGTCTTCAACCATCCATTGGCTTCATTAAGAAACAAAGAAAGGAAGGGGGAAAAAAAGAAGAGAACAGATCCAAAATATGAATCACACAGAGAACTAATATTGATACTCTATAGCTCATTCTCAGATGTTGCCTTAAACTGATGAAAAACTTATGAGAAGTTGCTCTCGGCGATGGCGAACAAAAAGACGAGGGGGCTTAAAGGGAAGACAAGCTTTTTTCTTTTTATGCATTGAGAATTTCGCATGGCCTTTAGTGATCGCTTCCTTCCACCGTGGGCGAGTGTTCACTTACGAGCAGGCCTCTATTTAAAACCTTGCTCGGTGTCTGTGGTGGGATTTGATCCAAATGGGAGCTGAAGCCCCAGTGCAGCGATAAGGAAGAGAGAGAGAAACGACATAACACATGACCCAAAATCATATCACCCTTTACACTCGGTTACATCAGTAAAAGAAAGACAGACAGGGTTAGCAGATGTTCAAAAAGAAAAAACTGTGAAAACATGATCAGCTGTATAGGGGTCTGTCAACTAAAAGAGCATGCAAGAGATCTAGATTATGTTTGGAATAGAATACTAGAACTGTTTCCACACTATGTTACAAAGAATCGTACAGTATAATTAATTCTAATATCTGGAATAAAGGCCTAAGAACATGTCATAGAAGTATATTCTGCAATTTACGATTTATCAGTCATCTATGATGAGTAAAAGCCATCGTATTCCTACGTACCATTGTCGTCACATGACTCGGACTGGAAGGAGCTGAGAGAGTGGACCTCAGACATGCTGCCTCTAGTGTTGTAAGGATGACAGGCACTGTCCTCTACCGGTTTCTTACTTAGACACGGGTCCAAGTCCACTACTTTAGCTGTGAGGAGAAAAAAAATAAGAGAAGAAAACAGTCAAACTCACTTCCTGAGCCCATGAAATAGACTGTCTTACAAGTCACATGCATAACATTTGGATTCCGGATGGGTTTCTGTACATACCATCGTAGTCATAATCCCAGCTGGGCTTCTGTATGGAGTCACTGTCTGACACAGAGTTGGAGGGTGGAGGAGGAGGCAGGTTGGGTGCTACACTACAAACAGCCACCGTCTTCCTGTGCCCGTGCACTGAATCGGGGTTGAACGTGCTAAATTCTGGGTGCTCGGGTATGGCTGAGCCCTCAAACGAGTTGCGGTCCAGATTGTTGCGGGAGTCGCTTGGAATGCTGGGAGTGTAGGAGATGGGCCGTACAGGGACCTGCGGCGGGATGTCGGAGTAGATGTTTTTGTTGAGTTTGGAGTCAAAGTATGGCCGATGGAGGAAGGCGTGCGAGGCTCCTGTGCCTACGCCGAGCTTGTCGTCATCATCGGATTTGGATTTTGAGCGCCTGCAGATGCGCTTCCGAACCACGACGAAGAGAAGGACGAGAAGGAAGATGCTGGCAACGAAGACGACGATTCCGATTACTTCCTCCAGGCCGATGTTCCAAGAGGTGGAGACGAATTCGTTGCGGATTTCAGAACGGAGTTCACAATGCCGCCCACTGTAGCCCACAGAGCAGTTACAGTTGAAGGAGCCGTATGTGTTCTGGCAGTAGCCGCCATTGCCACAAGGGTTCTTCAGACACTCATCTACATCACTGAGGCACCTAAACGCACACACACACAAACAAACATGTACTGTAAATACACAGATTCATATTCAACCTACAGTATCAGTTTGGAATTAATACGATTTTTTAATGTATGATTTCCGCGACTGTTTTACGCAGAACGTCGTGGAATTGGATGAATAAATCAAAAGTAAGTCACAACACTGAAATCAAAATGAGATATGCATCAGTGTCTGTGAATATTAAGCCACAAAGTACTATTTAAATCTGATTCCTGCATGTTCTGCATGTCTTTGTGTGAATGAATGGTGCAGATGCACGGTTTCGTTTATTACGGACATACTGAAATGCACAAGACGCTTGTGGTGTTTTCAGCCTCCACAATATATGAGTACATTAAAACATAGAACTTAAAACCATTTCATTTCAGAAAAACTATTGTCATTGCATATACAAACAGAAACTTAAAGGTCTTCATGTCAATCCATCAAAATAAAAGTTTAGTTTAACTTAAGTACACTGTGACAGAAATAAATTACTTAATGTAAAGATAGTACTACTACTACTAATAAATTTATTATTAAAACTAGTGCTGGGCAACGATTAATCACGATTAATCCAAAATAAAAGTTTTTGTGTCCATAATATGTATGTGTACTGTGTATATTTATTATGTATATATAAAGACACATACAGTATATATTTTGAAAATATTTACATGTATTTACATTATATTATATATAAATATATTTAATATATAAACATAACATTTTTTCTTAAATATATATCCATTATCCCATGAAACTTCAGAAAATCACTGTAATATACTGATTTGGTTCTCAAGAAACATTTCTTATAATTATCATATAGAAATCTTTTATAATATTATAAATCTCACTTTTAATCAATTTAATGCATCCTTGCTGAATTGAACATATTAATTTCTTTTTACTTAAAAAGTCTCATCTAGCCATCATCTGAGGAGAAGTAGCATCTCATAAAGAAGCTCTTCATTAATATATTTTTGACTTAATCGATCAAGTCTCACAGGTTCATTAGATGGGTCAAAAGATGTACCTGTCTCCTTGGAAACCTGGTTCACACTCACACACGGGACCATCCAGGCTATCAATGCACTTTCCGCTGTTTTTACACGGGTTATCCGTGCAGTATGGACCCAGCTGACACCTGATGGAAAATTACAAAGAGCAAAATGTCATTCAGAAACTTCACACTCACACAACTTTAGATAAACTTTAAATAAGAAGAACTGTGTTTGGATAGTTTTTAATTGCAGTAGAAATTTCTCAGAGAGAAAATTGATTCTGTCTTACTGAATTAAATCTGATTATCAATCACATCGCCTCCCAAAGCTTCTGATTAAATTTCTAATTTAATAGGAATTACTGAGAATGCCACATGGATTTCTGAAGTATTCCTCTCTAGTTTGACTTACACCATGCATATTAATGAAGTTTAATTTATGAAAATATTGACAGAGCTTAGTTTTATTTGGCTACCCATGGAGTGTACACAGTCATTAAAATGGAAAAAGAACTAATTTAATGAGATATCAAACTTTAAAAATAATTACACAAAGAGGAACACGGTGTAATGCTATGTGGTCAAAGTAAAATTTTAATTTTAATTAAAAGTATTATGAACAAATCAAAGATTTAACATTCAGAAAAAGAATGAAAAGTAGACATTTATAACAGTGTCACATAATGGAGATTATTGAATATTTGTGTATTCAGACAAACTGGGCACTTAAGCCAATCTTAAAAATGTCTAGAAAAGTCTAGAAAAATTTAAACAGAAAAATATCATTTAGAAAAAAAAATAAAACAGAATTTGTGAAAAAATAAATCAGATTTTATAAGGCTTTTATGCTTGACACAGCTGTTTATTTGATCAAAAATACAATAAAGTGCCAAAAAAGTACCTGAGCACCATTTGAAAAGTTGAGTTTTGAGTTTTCAGGTCAAACTTGAAGCATGTTTACAGATAATGCAATGAATTTGCACCTACATCTGCTTAAAATGACCGGGACTTCACATCATTTGATTGCAGGTACAATGAAATTCCTGAATTTCTAAGTGTTGCTCAGTGTCAGAATAATTTATGTGTTCAAATGTGCATGTGTTCTTACCGTTGGCCAGAATACTGTCCTCTGCACTGACAGAAGAAGTCTCCTCCCCGTGGGATACACGTGCCTCCATAGAGGCAGGGATTTGAGGCACAGGGGCTGATAGTGACTTCACAATGAGTACCCATGAACGCAGCGGTGCACTTACAGAAATATCCTACAACACACAATAGAGCACAGCATATTAGTCACTCCTGTTTCTGACTGAACTACAATGACTAAAAAATGGGCTACAAAAAAGTCAAGCATACCTCCGTTAGGCAATGATGAACATGTGCCTCCATTGGTACAGGGGTTACTGGAGCAGCCCTGGAGTGGAGGAGCCAAGCTGCATCCAGGAGCCGCCTCAACCAGCTCCTCCAAAACTGAGTGAACTCCTCGAACCTGAGATAGTGGCAGCTCCCTCCCATTAAACACTATCCCCTCCAGACAACCCCGCAACCCATTTACCACAAGTCTTCCTGAGCCGGATGTTGGCCGTGCGTGACCCCCAAAGTACATGCTGGTGTCCAGGTTGAGGGTGCGCAGAGTTCCCGGAGCTTTGCCAGACGCGGCGTGGACCTGATCTAGGACCAGTCTAGCGTAGTTGCCATCTACCTCAAGAGAGACAGTGTGCCACTGTCCGTCGCTGACCTGGGTACTGTGCACAGACACCACTCCGGGACCACTGCCACAGTCGAACTTGTACTGGAGCCGGCCGTTTACAATCTGAAACAAACACAGATAGGTTAGCCATGCTGCCCCATATTAAAATAACAAACTGAGATCTGAGATCAATTCAAATAGTATCTCAAATCCACATTTAGCCTACTGACAGCCAAAACATTTTTACATTTTTTAAATATGTAAATAATTTATTAAATGTTTAAAAGGTAAACTGATAAATAACTATTTATTATATTGTGATATTATATTATGCTATTTAAAAATAAAATAAAATAAAATACCAGCTTATGCAAACATGTCCATTAAGTTGTATTTTGTATGTATAAATATATAAAGGGGTCTCTCACAACCTAGTAAGTCACCTAAATAAACAACCAAGGTCATTAAAGCGCATGCTGTGTTTTGGGTATGATGTGAATGTTATTTTTTGCACATTTTTGGGCAGTACAGACATATTCTGTGTCAGCACCTTTTTGGACAGAAAACAAGCTTATAATGGCCAAAATGTGTGCCTATAAAAATGAATGTCTGAGTAGGCAGTTTATTAGTTATTTTTAAACAGCTAAAAAGATGAAGTACTTGAGGTGTGATACTGAATTATTCTGGCAATTACACAGCTTAAACAGATGAAATGAGGAATGATGCTTCAGGGATAAGCAGAAACAGATTATTATAATGTAAGAGCAGGGAGATGTCACTGCTTGCATTTCAGTCCCAGACTCCTTTGCTCTTTCTGTCAGTTGTGTGGTTTTCTCTCACCAAAGTGGAATGCGTGAGAAAGAGCTCCCCTCTCTTCTCCCAGCTCCAGAATAACTCTTTCTGTTTTCTCTTCTTTTTTTGGAAGGATTGAGGGGGTTAAGAGTACACACTCACCTCCAGTATGCTGTAGTCTGTGCCTTTGGCGTACATGACAGTAGCGTGGGTGGAGAATGTTCTCAGTCTGAGGGACAGCTTCATTTCTTCCTTATTCTCGTTCTCCATTAGCCTGTATCGTGCATATCCATTTCCGCTGAATGTCAACGACTGGCGCTCTAAAACACAAAAGCAAATTATAAGTGATGTTATCATAATGTCCGTACCCAACTTTATATTTCTAACACAGCAAAACTAAATGTCCATGACCAAAATATTAGTGCTTGCAATACTGTAAAAACCACAAATGTATAATAAATAATAACACAAATAATAAATCATAATAATGAGCCTTTAATTGCCTATATAGCCTAATAAGCGTTCAAGCGGACGCAAAAAGCTTGCCACAGCACACTGGCAGATATAATAATTGTGAACGTGTCAGGAAAAAACAGCAAGTAGACTGCATTAATGTTTTAATAATTTATTGATAAACTAATACTTTCGTTGTTTTAGGCTTAAGAAGTGAAGTCGGCGACACTGACTCATCATCTCCGCAGGAGTGATGCGCCTGTATGCATATTTCTTACGGATTATATAATCTGAGAATATTTGTTTTCTATTTGAATTGGTTCATTTAAAAGTAGACATTTCACTCGCGATATATTTTTCATGTCTGTAAAATAAGAATACACAGAGTTTCGAAGATTTCGTGCTCAAGTTCACAGAGACCGGAACAGCAGAAAGCGCATCCTGTTTGCTTTAATTATTTTACAAAAGCACAACATTTTGTTGTTATTCTGTGTACACACAAATAAACGTGGAGTCTTTACAGACACGCAAGATGTACTACTTTTATCTGTGTGACCAAAAATGGAGTATTCTAAGTTACTCCATCATCATGCAGTAAGCACACTACTATTCAGCTTCCACACTCCGCACAGACGCAATGTAAAGTTGCTACTACATATATATTTCAGAAGAAAAGCCATATTTGAGGTCGATGAATGATAGGTGAGCGTTTGGATGTTCTGCCCAATGTTCTATATTACCACATAGAATAGCTGTTAACGATCTGTCCGTCACAAACTATGTGATTTCGCCACTACGTGTTGAATTTAGATTTTTCTTTCTGTGACCAAGTGACTCATACAATTTTTGTTGACCAAGCCTCTTCTTGTGGACTAACAGTTGGTCAACTATTAGGGAGCGGCCATACAAATGACAGAAAATACAAAAATAAAATCTAATTCAAAATAGTAAACATTTTAAAGGGATAGTTCACCCAAAAAAATGAAAATTACCCCATGATTTACTCACCCTCAAGTCATCCAAGATGTATATGACTTTATTCTTTCGGACAAATACAATTGGAGTTATATTAAAAAAATGTTCTGTCTCTTCCAAGCTTTATAATGAAAGTGATTGGGTGTTGAGATATTTAAGTCCAATAAAGTGCATCCATCCATCATAAAAAGTACTCCACATGGCTCTGTTGGGTTAATAAAGGCCTTCTGAAGCAAATAAAAAACTCAACACCCATTCACTGCCATTATAAAGCTTAGAAGAGCCAGGACATTTTTAATATAACTCAGATTGTATTAATCTAAATGAAGAAAGTCATATACACCTAGGATGGCTTGAGGGTGAGTAATTTTCATTTTTGGGTGTACTATCCCTTTAACAGTATATAAATGATACCAAAATAATACTGATGTCTTTACAAGTTTAACTCAAGCAATACGTATACTTGACTTCGCAATTACCACCAATACGGACTTCAATACGGTCCTTTAATAGAGAGTGTGGGTTGCACAAATGTGTGTTCATACCTGAGCACTCTTCTTGTTTTCCCTCAGGACAGATGCATTTGAATTTGTTGTGCGTAGGGTCTTCCACACACTCCATGCCATCAGGACACGGGCTTCCCTCACAGAGCTTACTCAGAACAAGACACTCAGTTCCTGTAATCAGACATACAGTGTTATCATCACTCGAGACTGGAAGTGAAATACATCTTTAAAATATTTATTGTCTGTATAGTCATTACCTTCACAGAGACATTTTGAGGTGCGCATGTGACGTGGCGTAACAAAACTAATCCTAGCCGTGCTGTAGGCCGACACTGCTCCCGTCTCCAAAGAAACAGTCTCTTGACAGTAACTAAGAGGACAGTCCAATCCAGCACAGAGTTTCTTCACAACTCGCACAATACGGACTCCAGTCATCTCTTCGATCACCCCAACTGAGGCGTTCAGCTTCCTGTACACTACCTCCTGGGGCTGGAATGGACTTCCTGACCTTTCTAGAGCTAGAAGTACTTCTAGGTCACCAGAGGCATCAGCAGCAGGTTGCAAGCTGACTAACTGCACGTCTCCGCGTCTGACACCGGCGATGTTCCGCAAAGCCCGCAAAAAGTTCCGCCAATAATCTCCGATAAACTCCTCCGGTGCTATTGCAGAGAATCGCACAGCGATGGAGTTATCGAGCGCTTGTGCTGTCGCCTGCCGTACGTGAATATTGACTCGGGCAGCTGCAGTAAAGCGACCATCTGTCACTGTAATGTTAAGGACGTATTGACCAGCGTCCAGATTCCCACGGGCTACAAGTTTCCCATCAGCAGGGGAGACAGAGAAGAGGCCAGAGTTTTCGGAGGTGGAGGAACTATCGGGTACGAGGCTGTAGGTTAGAGTGTCGTAAACATCCTGATCGGTGGCGTGGATTTTACCAAGGACCCCACCTGAATATTCGTCAGTTGATGTAGTGATAAAAATGTCCAGGGGAAGAATGACAGGAGGGTAGATGCTCTCCTCGATCAGACGTACACTCACAAATGCTGTGGAGACCAATGGTGGCCGACCGCTGTCAGTTACCTAGGGCAAAAGAGAAAAGAGGTTTAAAATTCAGAATTGCATTAGTTTCATACTCAGTTGTCAAATCCACAACACTTATTTTAAACAGTAGTAATAGCGATGTTCACCTTAGCAGGCACTGGTAAGAATTTACAGAAGGAAGAACTCATAAAAATGAGTCTAATTTCAAAACACAGTTAATTGTTTTCATACCTCCTAAGATATGTCTCACTTTACAGCACAGAACAGCAGGCATTATAAATGTTGTTAACTAAAACAATAGGTTATTAAGTCTTCGAACATATGGTGCAAAATTATCAAGTCAGCTGTTTGAAGTGTAATTGACTATTAAGGGCAGAATGACTTTGGCACTTATTATCAGTCTCTCCATACAAAATGTGCAGTCACCATCAGTAGAGGGAGCAATTGAGCCTGGATTTACGCTCATAACAATGTACAGCTGCACAAGTTTGAGAATTTAATATAGCTTGAGATGGCATATTATTATATATAAATTTACTATCAAAAGTGGTCCATTTCATAGAATGACCTCCCACTGAAAAAAACAAAACAAAACAACAACAAAAAAACAGACCACCTAAAAGACTAGAAGACTAGGAATAAGACAGCTGTGATTATTTTCTTACAGATCCACTCCTCTGCTCAGGTTTTCATAGCTGCTTCTTTATCATACTCCATTGACTATGTCTAGCCTGTGCGGGGAGCATTGAACAAGCTTCGCTTCACCTCAGGTCTATTGCTCATCTATCCCTTCAGACCTCCAGTGAACACTGAACAAGACCCCTACAGCTTTAGTGAGAGCTGGAAAATCAGAGGGAGAGATTGAGGTCTCACCTGGGCCTGTAGGAGGTAGAACTCTTGGGTCTGGCGGCTCAGAGCTGCCGCAGAGACAAGCGCACCCTGAGGAGTGATTTGAAAGGCATCGCCCTCGTTCCCACTGATGATAGAAAATGTGAAAGGAGGTCCATTGTGGGAGGCATCCCGGTCAGACACGGTCAGCTGGAGAACACTGGTACCGACCGGCTGGTTCTCCTATATAACATATGCAGAACGTGTTAAAGGTTTTATAATTTAGACCTACATCACTGACACTTTGTTTAATATCTTGAGGCAAATTTGGCATGTAACACATTTGTAACTTGAATTGAGAAGCTATGATTATATTTTATATGTGCCAGCAAGCACAGGCATATCTGGTGACTAATAATGATTTTTCCTTGGAGCAATGTTTCAAAAGGCAATTGGAAACAGTATTCGAAATGCATTTAAATTCCATAATGATGAATTTCAGCATGAAACACAATATTCTTTGGGGGATAATTCAGGGAGTCATTATTTCCCACTTTCAAAGACATTATCTATCGATATTTGTTTGCACAATAAAAAGTTGACTTTACAATTGAGGTCAAAAGTTTAACCCCCCCCCCTTTCAGAATCCATAAAATGTTAATTATTTTACCAAAATAAGAGGGATCATACAGAATGCATATTAAAAGATGTTTACATATAGTCCACAAGAGCTGAATTTATATAAATGACCCTGTTCAAAAGTTTACATCCCCTAGATTCTTACTACTGTGTTCTTTTTTTTTTTTTTTTTGTTTTTTTTTTTTTAGTGATTTAGTTATTAATGAGTCTCGTGTTTGCCCTGAACAGTTAAACAGTTTCTTCAGAAAAATCCTTCAGGTCCCACAA
>JAHKKF010525127.1:0-14713 GCA_019740295.1 Labeo calbasu | reverse complement strand
GGATTTTTCTCCATATAATGGACTTCATTGGTGCCCCGATTTTGAACCTTCAAAAATGTAGTTTAAATGCAGCTTCAAAGGGCTCTAAATGATCCCAGCCAAGGAAGAAGGGTCTTATCTAGCGAAACGATCGGTCATTATTTTAGAAAAATACAAATTTGTATACTTTTTAAGCACAAAAGCTAGTGTAGCACAGGCTCTGGGATGCGTGTCCACGATGCTACGAATTAGTGATGGGTCGTTCTTGAACAATTTGTTCATTTTGAACGAATCTTTAATGTGACTCGGAAGAATGAGTCGTCTCGGGGAGTGATTCGTTCAGTCGCGCATGCGTAACATCCTATTAGGTTCTGTACTGGAATTNGTTCACCTGTTTCGAGTCTTCGGGTTTTTTGAGTCGTTCGTTCATCTTATGGGGCTGTCACGTGATGAACGAATGACTCAAACCCAAAAACTTGTCAGATAAGAGGTGAGGTGAGCAAATCATAGACTAAAGACCGAGGTAAACAATGAATTAATCTTTTCTGTTTCTTATAGCTTATATGTTCTTATAGTTTTGTCTTGTTTGTAGTGTGATCAACGTTTGTATAAGCAGTAGATGTGTTAGGGAAGTAACACGTAACATTTTAATAATTTTGCGTTTGACTTCTTGCACTTTCTCTTTGCACATTCGCTTTGTAAACAATGGGTCTGTAGTTCTGCCTACGTTCCGCATTGACCTTTCGATGTGATTCAATAGTATGTAGCGTCGTGAACGCGCATCCCAGAGCCTGTGCTACACAAGCTTTTGTGCTTAAAAAGTATACAAATTTTTATTTTCTGAAAAAAATGACCGATCGTTTCGCTAGATAAGACCCTTCTTCCTCAGCTGGGATTGTTTAGAGCCCTTTGAAGCTGCATTTATTCATCCAAAATTTGGCAAATTCTGTAACACATTCCGTCATGTACAGTAAATTCCATTTTTATGTCTGGATTCCGCGATTCTGTCACTCATTTGCTTAATGAATAAATAATGGCTGGCATACCAATATACTGGCATTATTTCAGCCATCTTGTTTTTGAGATGAGCATTGATCATTATAAACGGATCCATATTGGTTGATTCATATTGGTTGATCAATCGGGTATGTAGTTCTGTTAACATAGCTGACCTGACAAATCTTTATTTATGCATGGTTTAGTTCTTTGTAAGTTATGCTTAAATCGTGTATCCATAAAATTAATCAAACCAGTCATGATCAAAGTACAGGACTCTGGCTGACTTTGTTTCCTCTCTATGGCATGTTTACATGTAAGTGCTCTCAGTGGAGCATTCGGTCAGTGTGAGCCATTACAGCTTTCCATTACTGCACATTGGCTCAATATGCCACATTTGTGGAGTGATTTTCACGACTCATTCAGTAATTGGTTGAAACGGTGTCTGGTTGGAAGTGTTTCTGTGTGGGTCTGCTACATCCATTACCATTATGACCAAGCCGTGAAGCTAACATAAAATATCTGAGCAGTATCCCAGCTAGCCTTCTGGTTCTGTGCGAATTTGTTTGGTAATATACTTCCAGCGTTGATAACTAGTGTTTAATCGGCTAAAACTGAGTGCTTTGTACTTGAGACTTTTCATTTGCTTTCCCACTCGAAGACAAGTTTATCATTCATAATAGAGATTGAAGGATTGGGGACAGTGTGCGTTCTGTGTATTTGTATGGTTTTGTTTGAATTTCTTTGTCAGATTGAGGTTGATGTCTGTTCTGGGATCAGTAAACATGCTTGCAATGTCTAAGTTCCAGCTGGTGTGAGTCTCTTGATGCTGTCTGGATCCTGTCAGAACCTACTGTGGTTGGGAATGACATGTTGTCATGAACAGCATTGAAACGTTACAGACCCGAATCGCTATTTTTGATGTCATGATGGTGTGTGTTTATTAAAACAATCAGAAATGTGGCCTGGCATGTCACGTGGTGGCGCTTAGGCAGGCGACCAGAGTTCAAATCCAGCTGGTGTCATTTACTGATCCCATCCACTCATCTTTTCCAATCCTTTTAAATTGAAGTGGCAAAAAAATAAAATAAAAAAAATTAACTAAAAACACCTGACGATTTCAGGTTATTCATTTAATGCTTTCCTTTTGTTTTTATTTAGTCTGCTCAGTTTTATTTTTTGTTTTGTTTGGGCATTTTTGTTTTATTTAGTTGTCTAGTTTTTTAGTTTTGTTGTTTTTGTTTAAATATTAGTTGTCTGTTTAGTGGGTTTTTTTTTTTTTTTGCTTCATTGTAATTTTTGTTGTTTTGTTTTCAATTAGTTGTTGATTTATTTATTTATTATTTTTTTTTAAATGTGATTTTGGGTTTTCTTTTTTCATTTTTTTGTTTGTTTTAGGTTTATTCAGTTTGTTGTTTTTATTGTATAAATGTAGTTTTCTTTAGTTTTGGGGTTCTTTTGGGAGGTGGGGCTTTTTTGTTTTATTTTTATTTTTGCTTGTTTTCATTTAGTTGTCAATTCGTTTTTTTTTTTTTTTGTTTTGATTTTTTTTTTTTTTAATTATTATTTAGTTTCTTTTTTTTATCATGTTGTTTGTTTATTTCGTTTGTTGTTTTTAATGTTTAAATTTAGTTGCCTGTTTAGTTTTTGGGGGAATTGAGGGGAACTTTTTGTGTAATTTTTGTTTTAATTTAGTTGTCAATTTATTTTTTATTTTTAATTGGTTTGTTTGTTTGTTTTGTTTAATTTGACTTTGTTTGAGTGTTTTGTTTAATTTGACTTTGTTTGAGTGTTTTGTTTTATTTGGTTTGCAGTTTTTATTGTTTAAATTTAGTTGTCTGGGAGGCGGGGCTTTGTTGTTTTATTTTTGCTTTTGTTTATATTTAGTTGTCAATTTATTTTTTATTTTGTTTTTGTTTGTTTTTTTAAATGTGATTTTGTTTTTATTTAGTTTTGTTTTTTCGTCTTTTTGTTTGTCTTTGTTTTGTTTGAGCTTTTTTATTTTATTTGGTTTGTTGTTTTAATTGCTTAAATGTAGTTGTCTGTTTAGTTTTTGGGGTTTTATGAGTAGGCGGGCTTTTGTTTTATTTTTATTTTTGTTTTTGTTTTCATTTAGTTGTTGATTTATTTTTTTATTTTTAATGTGTTTAGTTTTTGTTTATTTTTTTAAATGTGATTTTGTTTTTTATTTAATTTCTTTTCTTTAAATTTAAATTTTGTTTTTGTTTCGGGAGGCTTTTTTGTTTTATTTTTATTTTGTTTGTTTTGTTTTCAATTAGTTATGGGTTTATTTTCTATTTATTTATTTATTTTCATCTTTTTGTTTGTTTTGTAAGTGCTTTTTTGTTTTATTTTGTTTAATTATTTTTTGTTGTTGTTTAAATTGAGTTGTTTTTTGGGGGTTAATGTATTTTGTTTTATTTATTTTTTGTTTATTTTTATTTATTTATTTTTGCTTGGTTTATTGTTTAGCTTTTGGTTTGTTTTTGTTTTTTCGGCTTTTGCAACTTGTCGTGGCTTAAAATTTATAGTGAGAAATGGAGGAAATGGAATTTGGGCATGTTGCAGGCTAGATTCGAACATGCAACTCCAACTTAAAGATCCCAGCTCAGTTGGGCTGTGGCGATAAATCCATACATAGTGATTTATGAATCGATTTCGAATGCATCGCGATTCTCTCTGGAATCGATTCTGAGCTTAGTTTTTAACAGCAGATAAAGTCGCACTTGTGCATTCGTCATCTAATTACATCTCAGCTCAGAATGGTTTAATGATGCGAGATTAATATAAACACAGCCCACTGTGAACACCCTTGTAATTCGCTTCAACCTTTTGAAATGTTATAAATGATTATCTTAGGTTCAAGTGTGTGTAAGAAATTGGAAGCAAGCAGAGTACAGCTGTTTTTAAAGCATGCAGTGCCATCTGCTGTTAAAAGCCAAGCTCAGAATCGATTTGAGAGAGAATCGCAATGCATTCGGAAAATCTCAGAATTGATGCAGAATCATTTCTTGATTCATGACGCATCAGTTTATTTTCCCAGCTGTACAGCTCAGGGAATCATGAACAAACCTAATCAAACTAATTCAACCAGCTACTCTCCTCATTTTGTTGCTTTTTCAGTATTTATTTCTCGTTCTCTCCCTCCCTATCTCTCTCTGAGAGTTAAAAGGCTGCAGCTGTTGACGGCTCTATTGAAAAAAGCCCACGCCCCACTTGCTTGCCACACTAGACCAGTGTCCGTCCACCAATGACCAAACAAAGGAGGCCTATGACCAGCAGCCACACAGACACACGTGCGTGCACACAGCGGGTGCACACTAAGCGTGGGAGTCGAGCGTGTGTCACATGCTCACGATGGGCGGCGGGTGGGTGTAATCAGTCATGAATGGAGCTGATGATGGTCATACAGATGAGCTGCACAGGAAGGTTTCTAAGCTTCTGTTTCCGCCACAGAGACGTTCTTCTTTTTCATGGTCTTTTGATCTTTCGATTGCTACTTTACAGCTGGTGTTGTAGCTTTTCTTTGATGTTACACAAAGTACTACCTTTGAAAAAAATTATATTGGTTTTAATTATATTTATTTATTGGATATATAAATATCCCAAATTTGTTTATGTAACTTTTATTTATANTTTACAGCTGGTGTTGTAGCTTTTCTTTGATGTTACACAAAGTACTACCTTTGAAAAAAATTATATTGGTTTTAATTATATTTATTTATTGGATATATGAATATACCAAATTTGTTTATGTAACTTTTATTTATATATATATATATATATATATATATATATATATATATATAGAATAAAAATTAAATTAAAATAAAAAATATATATATATGTTTTTTTTTTTTTCGTTTTTTCGTGAATATGGTGTGCGTAGTATATGGTGACCATTTTGTCCTTGCAGTAGCCTCAAGCTAACCGTCTACACCCCGTTCACAGCTGCTCTGTGTTGAACGTTAGTGGGCCGTGATGTTTATATGTGGGTCACATTCCTCTCTAGGTCTGTTCTGAACGCCCCACACATGCCCCCAGAAAACCCTTCCTGCCCCAAATCACAGCCTTGAGGGTTTCCAACCACATGTTACTCTCAGGAGGTGGATGCTCTTACCACTGCTAATATTTCTGTTCATGAGTGCATTTCTTCATCAAGAAAGTAAATTCTGTGGTCGAAGGAAAAAGCGTTAGCCGTCCAAGACGAAACCATTGACATACTTGTCTTGAGTGTAGGTAGCAGAGGAAACCATCTTTCACCTGATGCATCAGTATGTCCTGATGGATTGTAGCAGGATCTTTAGCAGACGAAAGAAGCTGAGAACATATGGATGGTTCTTCAGCTATAGGCTCTGGAGATCCCCACCCACCCCCATTTTTTTTGTTCTTTTGTACTGAGCCAACATGTAATTTCCATTACATCCCCATTTAATGGCATTACATTTGATATAAATCATTTGTACACAATAAATATTGAAATTACATGTAACAAGCATATATGTTGGATATAAATTCTTTAAGATCAAAACAAAATCAGCTTTAAAAATGTCTGATTTGTGTTTTTGTGCCACTCTAAACTTGACTGATTTCGTCGTTTGCAGATCCACAGAGAGACTGAGACGTTGTATGCAGTTGATACCAGTCGAGATGCTGGAATTCAGGAGAAGAAATCCACTTCTGTGATTTCAGGTAACCAACATGACACTTAAAGGAAAAGTTCACTTCCAGAACAAAAATTTACAGATAATTTACTCACCCCCTTGTCATCCAGGATGTTCATGTCTTTCTTTCTACAGGCATAAAGAAAATGTTTTTTGAGGCAAACATTTTAGGATTTTTCTCCATATAGTAGACTTTAATGGTGCCTGTGAGTTTGAACTTCCAAAATGCAGTTTAAACGCAGCTTCAAAGGTCTCTAAACAATCCCAGCCGAGAAAGAAGATTCTTATCTAGCAAAACAATGTTTATTTTCTAAAAAAAAAATTACAATTTATATACTTTTTAACCTCAAATGCTTGTCTTGTCTAGCTCTGTGTGAACTCTGTGTATTTTGGGTCAATACGGTTAGGGTATGTCGAAAAATTTTCCAAAATCATGCCACATCACTGCAGAAGTACCGACCCAGTGTTTACAAAGTGAACGTGCAAGTAGGGTTCAACACCCTTTGGAAAACAAAGTTAAACAGTGATGTAGTACGAGAAAATAAGATGGGAGTTTTAACTGTCATGAACAGGAATACACAGAGTTCACACAGAGCTGGACAGGACGAGCGTTTGAGGTTAAAAAGTATATAAATTGTTAATTATTTTTTTAGAAATTAACCAATCGTTTTGCTAGATAAGACCCTTCTTTCTCAGCTGGGATCTTTTAGAGACCTTTGAAGCTGCATTTAAACTGTATTTTGGAAGTTCAAACTCGGGGGCACCATGGAAGTCCATTATATGAAGAGAAATCCTGAAATGTTTTCCTCAAAAAACATAATTTCTTTACAACTGAAGAAAGAAAGACATGAAAGACACAGACTTTTCATTGAATATCAAGTGGTCACCCAAAATGCCAACGGCATCTACAGGGCCCTATGATTTCCACAATGCGGAAAATGCGGACAGAAACGCGAAATCCATTCATAAAAATGGAATTTACTGTATAACGCTGAATATCACAGAATTTGATACATTTTTAAGTCAAAAGTAGGTCAGTATGTTTTAAATCAAAACATGATTAAACCACAAAAAGACTATTTAAATATGAGTCTTGCATGTTCTGCGTGTTTCTGTGTGAATGAATGGCGCAGACGCGCAGTTTTGTTTACTAAACACATTTAAATTAAAGTTCGGTATAACTTGAAGAAACTGTGACAGAAATATTTTACTTAACATAATCGTAGTTCTACTACTAATAATAAAATTATTCTTAAAACATTATTTCTTAAAAGGAATATTTACGAGAAAAAATATTTACCAGAATTTATTTACTAGAAAAATGTAAATACACAACACAACAATAAATAAATAAATATGTACGGCAGGAGGCACTAAACATAAAGTAATTGTTTATTAAGTAAGTATTTTTTTAAAAAATCTGTTAACTAAAGATACTTCTGATTATTAAAATGCAATGAAACCATTAAAATGAAAACCAGAAGATTAATGGAAAACACAGAATTTGGTTAAAAAAAAAATAAATAAAAAAATAAAACTTATTTCATAGGGCCTTAAAATGTGGTTTTTGTTAAACTTTTAATAATTTGCTGTTAAATTGTGTAAGTTTCATGATTTCAATTAATTAGACATGCTTTTTGATTAATATTTTTTTTTACTTAACCATCACATAGAGTCTAGAAATATTCAAATTGGGGGAAAAATGGAATTTGGAAAAAAATTAAAATGAATTTACACCGAAATACCACAGTACACCGTTTGACGTCAACAACACAACATTACGTCACGTAGGACTAGTTTGTGGTTAAAAGTTGTATCCAGAACAAAACACACAACGCCTTTTATATCTTCCAGCAATCTAAAAAGAAAGGATGCCCTCTTTGCTTAGACTGTGTGTCTGTGTGTGTCCAATCTAAATAGTGCCCACATTGTGTCGCATGGGAAACAGCATACACATCCTCCAAAGACTAAATGAATGTCTTCCTGTCAATACAAAAGTCTCCACTAGTCAAATAAGATCATCTATTTAAGTAGATGACATCAACATCCTGTCTGCGATGATTGCGAGCAGAAATGCAATACAATGGGCTGAAATGAGTCACTTTTAGACACTGTTTCAGTTTGCAAGTTTCAAGTCTGGTGTGTTTTCTATCTGTTATTTCTCTGTTGCTCTTTGGCATTTTCATATTTTTCGGATTGTTTTTTCCAGAATTCCCCCCTTCTACTCCCTCACCTGAGACCGTACGTCACGCAGAGTCAGCGAGCACCATGCGAGGGTCCGCCAGCGATGGTGACTCTCTGTTTAGCCAGGATTTGGGCGAGGACAGCGTTTTTAATAATAAGGTGGGTGTGGATTGTATTGCGTTTCCTATATCATCCAATTCTGTGTTTGTTTTCAAAGCATAGTTGCTATTTGTTTTGTTTCTATGTCTTTTTTACCCTCACTTGTGCTTCGGCCAGATAAAGCGGTTATGTAATACGTCTCATTTTCAGCAGTGCTCCTCTACACACAACATGTTGCTCCACTGACGTCATGTCATGTGACGTAAGCAGATCAGTGGGCCAAGGCTGTAATTAAATACCTCATCCTCAGACATGCTTCATTCTAATTTCTCCTCGAAGAGTTTCCCAGCGGATTCCTCCACCCCTTAAACTCCTTGCTTTAATTTAAATAGGTTTACAGACTTTGACATGTAGCAAGTCGCAAAAGATGTTTTTTGTGAACTGTAATGTTTTGTTTCCTTGATGATAGGTACATAGATCCCTCCATATTTCATTACAATCCTATTTTGAAATGCAGAATAACAAAATTCCTGATTATTTACTCACCCCCATGTCATCCAAGATGTTCATGACTTCCTTATTTCAGTCGAAAAGAAATGAAGGTTTTTGAGGAAAACATTTCAGGATTTTTCTCCATATAGTGGACTTCAGTGGGGATCAAAAGTCCAAACTGCTGTTTCAGTGCAGCTTCAAAGGGCTCTACACGATCCCAGCCGAGAAATAAGGGTCTTATCTGGCCAAAAAAAAAAAAGAACTATATACTTTTCAACCACAAATGCTCATCTTGCACTAGCTGGACTTCATGCATTATGTAATCAAGTTGGAAAGGTCATGCATGACGTAGACAGAAGTACCGACCGAGTGTTTACAAAGCAAACGTGCAAAAAAGTCAAATAGCCAGTACAAAAAAAAAAGGATGTCGGACGATTTTGAAGTTGAAATGAGATCTACTCTACCTTCCTGAACTAGAGTACACTGACGAAGAACTAACCACACGTGACCTTTTCAATGTTATTACGTAATGTGTAAAGTCGCAGAGCTAGTGCAAAACGAGCATTTGTGGTAAAAGGTTAATGCTAAGCAGCTAACAATATATTGAGAGACCAGGCTACTCAGCTAACAATATGCTGAAAGCCTGCTGAAAAAAAAACCAGCTATAACTAGCCTAAGCTGGGTGGCTGGTCTTAACTGGTTTAAGCTGGAAGGAGCTGATTTTAACTGGTTGTTCCAGCTGGTCTCCCAGCCTGACCAGCTTGACCAGCTAAGGAAGTGGCCAGAACCCCTCTAAAGCCAGCCTGCTGTCCAGCTATGACCAGCAAAGACTAGGCTGGATGACCAGGTAAAACCAGCCAACCAGTTTAGGCTGGTTTTAGCAGTTTTTTTCAGCAGGGAGACTAATTGGTTAGTTAGAGTAGGCTAAGCAGTTAGCAGTATTCTGAGAAAGCAGGCTAAGCAGCTAACGATATATTAAGAGAGTAGGCTAATCAGATCACAGCATGCTAAGAGAGTAAGCTAATCAGCTAGCAGTATGCTGACAGAGCAGGTTAATTGGCTAGCTGTATTCTGAGAGAACAAGCTAATCGGCTAGTGGTATGCTGAGAGAGCAGGCTAAGCAGCTAGCAGTATACGTTAATTATCGTTAATTATTTTGTTGTTTCCTAAGAGAGCAGGCTAATTGGTTAATGGTACAGTGAGAGAGCAGGCTAAGCAGCTATGGTATTCTGATAAAGCAGGCTAATCAGCTAACGATATATTAAGTATTAAGAGTCCAGGCTAATCAGCTAACAGCATGTTAAGAGAGTAGGCTAACCAGCTAGCAGTGTGCTGAGAACATGCAGAAAAGAAAAAAAACACTAAAAGCAGCGTAAGCTGGTTGGCTGGTCTTAGCAGGTTTAAACTGCAGCTTGGCTAAGCTGGTCAAGCTGGTTTTAGCTGTTTTTTCCAGCTGGTCTCCCAGCGTAATCAGCTAAGACCAGGCTGGATGACCAGGTAAAACCAGCCAATCAGCTTACAGCAGGGAGACTAATTGGCTAGTTGTGTGCTGAGAGAGTAGGCGAAGCAGTTAGCAGTATTCTGAGAAAGCAGGCTAATCAGCTAGCAGTATGTTGACAGAGCAGGCTAATTGGCTAGCTGTATTCTGAGAGAACAAGCTAATCGGCTAGTGGTATGCTGAGAGAGCAGGCTAAGCAGCTAACGTTATATTGAGAGACCAGGCTAATTAGCTAACAGCATTTTATGAGAGTAGGCTAACCAGCTAGCAGTATGCTGAGAGCCTGCTGGAAAAAAAATAAATAAATAAACGCTAAAACAAGCCTAAGGTGATTGGCTGGTCAAGCTGGTTTTAGCTAGTTGTTCTAGCTGGTCTCTCAGCCTAACCAGCTAAGACCAGCTTGACCAGTTAAGGAAGTGGCCAAAACCCCTCTAAAACCAGCCTGCTGGCCAGCTAAGACCAGGCTGGATGACAAGCTAAAACTAGCCGACCAGCTTAGGCTTTTTTTTTGTTTGTTTTGCTTGGGTTTTTTTTCAGCAGGGTTGGCTAGTTGTGTGTTGAGAGAGAAGGCTAAGCAACTAGCAGTATTCTGAGAAAGCTAACAATATACTGAATAGGTAAGCAGCTAACAATATATTGAGTGATCAGGTTAATCAGCTAGCAGTATGCTGACAGAGCACACTAATTGGCTAGCTGTATTCTGAGAGAGCCGGCTAATCGGCTTGTGGTATGCTGAGAGAGGCTAAGCAGCTATGCAAAGCTAATTATTTTGCACACAAATTAAAGATGCAATGAATTTTTATTTAAAAAAAAAATTTGTAAATACCTCTTTGAACAAAAATATCATCAACGTTTTTGTTTAGTTTTTTCCAGAAGCTAACAGTTTGTAGTGCGCTAACATTAAGATGACCCCAAAACTAGCCCACTTTTTCTCCTGGAATTGTATGTGGAATTTCATGTAGCATGTTTAGTTTCTCCAAGCCCTGAAAGTAGGTAGAGTCACTTCACCTAAGCTTGACTTGTGTTCTGGAAGTGTTTTTTTTTTCCCCTCCGTTGCTCATAAAGTCATCTTTAACGGTTAGTGTAACGTAGCCGCTAGCTCACCACACCCCTCACTTGGCTGCGGTCTCAGCATGTGAGGAGACTAATGAGCCGCTGTGAATGGAAATGAGTGTCAGAGCTGTGTGTTTCTATGTTATGTAAGCTTTACAAGGATGGAAAGAACTCCGAGACTTCATGGGGTTAGGAGAAAAAAAAAGTCTGCTTGTATGTAAACTACAGATGTAAAGGTGGTACGTCATCAGCGGTCACTTGCAGAATTCACATGTGCATGTCCTGGTTGGGAAGTTGTAACACACAGTGAAATTTCATTGGTCCAAAATCTCAGTCCTAGTAGTCACCAAACATCAAATGTGATTGTTTTTGCAAACTCCATCCAATTGTTCTCCTCTTTCTCCATTAAAGGCTGAGGACAGCGTTACAGTCACCAGTGGTGTGTCCATGACCTACTCATCCTCCACAGATGACACCTCCAGCCTCGGGACCCCTAGCGCCATCTCTCAGGCCAGCACAGAAGCTCCTACGTCAGACCCCTGTCCGGAAAAGCCCACATCTCCTGGAGCATCACCTGTTTCAGGAGAAACAGAGGAGGAGGAGAAAAAGGATCGCTTGACAGACGTCCCGGAGCGGTCGGCCATTTTACGTACCACCATACGATCCCTGTCGCCTTTCCGCAGGCACAGTTGGGGCCCTGGCAAAAATTCAGCAGGGGAGACAGAGATTAGTCAACGCAGGTAATCTCTACAACTAAACATGAAGCTTTTAGGGGTTAAATCCAAATTATGCAAAAACAACTAAGCCAAGCCTAAACTGGTTATCTGGTTTTCAAGCCTGGTCATAGCTGGTTTGCAGGCTGGTCTTAGAGGGGTTTTGACCAGTTCTTTAGGCTGAAAGACCAGTTGACCAGCTAAAACCAGCTGAACACCAGCTTTCTTAACCCTGCTGAAAAAAACAGCTAAAACCAGCCTAAACTGGTTGGCTGGTCTTAGCTGGTTTAAGCTAGAAGTAGGTGGCTTTAACTGGTCTCCCAGCCTGGCCAAGCTGGTTTTAAGGTAACTAAAGTATAGCAATTTAAGTTTTTCTTTTCTAGCAATGGGAGCTAAGATAACATGCTAATTGATTAATGGCATGCTAAGCTACCAAGCTAATCGGTTAGCGATACAGCAGGCTAATCATGTTCAAAAACATCCCCATTTTTTTTTTAGCAACTAAAATAAAGCATTTTGAGTTTTTCTTTTTTTTTAGCAATGGGAGCTAAGATAGCATGCTAATTGATTGACGGTACGCTAAGCTACCAGGCTAATCACTTAGCAGTACAGCGAGCTAATCATGTTCAAAAACATATCCCAATCTTTTTCTAGATATCTAAAATATAACATTTCAAGTTTTTCTTTCCTAGCAGTGGGAGCTAAGATAACATGCTAATTGATTAGTGGCATGCTAAGCTACCAAGCTAATCAGTTAATGATACAGCAGGCTAATCATGTTCAAAAACGTATCCCAGTATATTTTTCTAGATAACTAAACATTTAAAGTTTTTTTTTTTTTCTAGCAATGGGAGCTAAGATAGCACGTTAATTGATTAGCGGTATGCTAAGCTACCAGGCTAACTGGTTAGCAATACAGCAGGATAATCATGTTCAAAACATGTCTTTTTTTTTTTTTTTTTTTTTTTTTTAAGCAATGGGAGCTAAGATAGCATGCTAATTGATTAGCAGGCTAACCATGTTCAAAAAACATCCCCATATCTTTTTCTAGATATCTAAACTAGCATTTTATGTTTTTCTTTTCTAGATATGAGAGCTAAGATAACATGCTAATTAATTAGCAGTATGCTAAGCTACCAGGCTAACCTTGTTCAAAAACATCCCCAAATTTTTTTTAGACAACTACAATGTGGCATTTTACGTTTTTCTTTTCTAGCAATGGCTAAGATAGCATGCCAATTGATTAGCAGTATGCTAAGCTACCAGACTACTCAAAAAAAGTGTCTTTTTTTTGTGTATTGATTGCCATTTGTATAATTGCAGAATTACTACAAATACCATGTTTTAACTATGGTTAGTGTAGAAATGCCATGGATAATTTGTGGCTACAATGTTTTTGTTTTGTTTTTTTGTTGTTTTTTTGTTTGTTTGTTTTATTTGTAGTAAAATCATGGTTCATTTTAGTAAGGGTAATCATTTAACAGTATGCCGAGAAAACAGGCTAATCAGTTATTTAATATGAGAAATTAAACATCATAATATATGTTGTAAATAAGAGAAATGCTACATATAGTATAAGGAAACAAAAACATATTTGGTAAAAGTATACATTTCACAGATATATTTCAAGTATGGGTTTCTAAACTCGGCAAGCTGTTGTGGCAATAAACTTAAAATCAAATCCAAACTTAGCCTACACGTCTCAACACTTTTTATCTTATAAATGTGCCAGACACCAGGCGCTTTCATTTCCTCTAAATCATCTGATAAGATCAAAACATTATTATCAATATACCACCCACTTGTCTTTCAATCATTTACTGTATCTGTATTCATAATGCAATCAGATACATGCATAGTGTGTTTTATGCTTGCAGTCACTCAGCTTTGGTTTCTGTCCCATCATCTTGGCATTACTTCAGCTTTGTGTACAGCTCTGAATCATTTACAAGTTTGTATGTGACTGTGTTTGTGAAGGGAAATCCCAGCAGTGTGAGGGCCCTTTCCTCTGTGGTCTTTTTAAGCAAGCAGCTGTTCTGTGAGAAAGAGCTCTATTTAGGTCACACAGGACTGTATTCCTGCTGATAATAAACACTCAGATGACCTTGAGTACTCTAAGATAGAAAAGAGGAACATAATTTTTTAGCTTCATGGTTGTTTCTTTGTTTGTTTTATTTTATGTAGACTATATATATGTGACCCTGGAAACAAAAAACCAGTCGTAACTAGCAGTGGTATATTTGTAGCAATAGCCAAAATACATTGTATGAGTTAAAATTATCATTCCAATAAGAGATTTTGTAAGATTTCGTACAGTAAATATATACTTTTCAAATATTCTCCTATCCTAACAAACTATACATCAATGGAAAGCTTATTTATTCAGCCTTTAGATTATGTATAAATCTCAATTTTAAAAAATTGACCCTTATGACTGTGTATATATATATATATATATAACAAATTATAACAAAAATAAATATTTGAGAAGGTATTAATAATTATAATAAATTATTCTATTAATTTACATTAAATTAGTTTATTAAAAATAAATCATTCTAATTAATAAATATTTAAATGAATCATTATCAGTTACTGGCATCGACAAAAATGTTTTCTCCTTGTTTTATTTGTCATCCTAGTAAATATTCTTAGAACTGTCAATCATCTCATGAGCTTAATTTTGGTTCATTATTTCTGTTCATTCATCTCATCCTCTACATTTTCACCCATCACTTTCTCCAGTCCAACACGGGGCGAAGTGGAGCGCAGGTCTGCGGGTCATAGGAGAAGGTACCACCATCCATTTTCACTCTTTCCACCCAGTGGCCCCACCAAATCCTTTCTAAATGGCCCATGCAAAAATTTGGAGAAAAAAAAAATTAAGGGCATGATGTGGAAAAAAATGTGACTAACATATCCAATCAAAACTTTTCTTTGAGATACTACTAGAGTATTATTTGCATTTTGAATTAGTTTTATATATTTATTTACTTTTATTTATTGTATTTAATTTATATAAATATATATATATA
>JAHKKF010525124.1:10297-22610 GCA_019740295.1 Labeo calbasu | reverse complement strand
TTACAGGGTATCTGCACAATTTTTAAAATAAAAGGCTTTTTAACCTGCACAAATAAAAATGAATACTGTATGAGTGGGGTAGGGCAATGTCTATGGGAACATATTAATGACTGGTACAAAATGACTGTAAAAAAAAAAAGAAAAAAAACATGATACTAAATTAAACTAACATTCTAAATTTCAAAAACAGTTTTTTTCACAAATGCAAAAATGTTTATATAGTGATAAACCTGACATTTCAGCCTTTGAAACTATTTTTAAGAAAAGGGATTAGTTAAAAAATCTTAATTTAACACACACACAAATTTTCTATCGCCCTACACCAACCCCTAAACCTACCCGTCACAGGAAACTTTGTGCATTTTTACTTTCTCAAAAAAAAGCTTTTGTCAATTTAGGTCCCCATGAGTCTGTGTGTTTTCAGGTTTAAGTCCTCACCAGTATATATAAACCAAAACCCACACACACACATCTTTGTTAATTGCTTGGATTTTTGAAGCCACATTAGCGATTTGACGCTTAGTGAATGGCCATCGCATACATGCGTACATGTGTGATTGATAGCCTAATGCTCAACGCTGGGGGAAAACGCGCATAAATACATCTTTGATGCATTGTGAGCAGATCTAAACCGCAGTTAACACTTCTCATTCATTTTCACATTTCACTTTAATCACAACAGTCTTCAAAGATTTAGTTGCGCTGAGCAGGGGCATTTTTATTTACCTTTTATATGGCTCGAAAGCGCAGACTCTTCCATGAAAAAGCAGACTTTACAGGAGGCTACTCAAGTGTTTAGTTCTCATTTTAACCATAATTTGTATTTCTCTTTTTCAAGCCAATGCTGACTGAAGCAGCAACCTCCTGGCATGTTTTTATCTCCCACTGTGTTTCATCAGAGGGTGCACGTAAAGACCGGCAGATCACACAACAGCCACACGCGCAGACTCTAACAGAGTTTGGCTTATTTTGTGTAAAAAATTAACTATTCAGTAAGAAAGCAAATTATTATGAAATCAATGTAACTGCATTTTTAAGCACTTTCAAGCACTTTATCCAAAATCCAAGCATTTTTCAAACCTGGAAAACACTACATTAAAACATTTTCAAGGAATTTAAGCACCCTGCTTCTGGTCCTTGTGTTTGCTGTCACTCACCTGGAAATCGTTCTGAAGGCCGTATTTGCAGCCGCCCTCTTTGCAGATGGAAAAGTCGTATCCAAGTGTGCAGGCGGCGTCGGTGCAGTTCTCCAGCGGGCCCACCATGGTGTCATTATCATCGCCTGTGGCGTCACGTACTATACAAGAGCCTGAAAACACAGCGAATGGAAAACATTACCTTTGATCTGTGAGTCAAGAACAATTTAGAGAAAGAATGGCACTCAAATACCATTCGAGATGGCAACAGCGATGTAAACCACTCCAGTTATGAGGATCGCCAGGAGAGTTCCTTTAGGAATCGCAGACTGTGGATCCTAGAGAGACAAAATCAGCTGTTATAAAATGTGATGATGCAACAAAACTCAAATACACTCTTCAAAATTAAGGATCTTTATTGGATAGTTCCATGAAGGACCTTTGGAACCTTTTAGATGAATTAATGGTTCATTTAGTGGAAAAAACTCTTTAGATGATTCAGATGTTCTTTACATCAAAAAAATGATTCTTTTAAGAACTGATCACTGAAAAGTTCTTTGGAGGATCAAAAGAGGTTCATCTATGACATCACTGTGAGAACACCCTTTATTTTTAGACATGTTTAACTTCTGAGAGTAAATGAACCTCACCGCCAGGTCTCCTGATATATTGGCTCCTGCTAGGATTCCTGTAGCAGCCGGGAAGAAGATGGCAAAGACGGAGAAGAAGGTTTCATCATCTCTAAAGTCTGGACCCATGTTCTCCATCATTATGGCAGCTTTGAGAGAGACAAACATAGGAATGAACTTGTCATTGGATTCATTCCCCCAGCACTGATCTTAAATGATTATCAGCAAACGCAGATGAGTAGAGACGACCCACCGTTATAGCCAAAGAAGGCTTTGGGTTCCTTTGACTTCATGGGGATGAAGGATCCAATGAAGTAGTTGCAAATGGCCGCCAAAAGAATCACCAATAACACAATCTGGGCCTGTCAAAGACCATCAATCAGTACATCATGTGACTCACAATATCTGCAGGAATAACACCGGCCTGCATCATGTCTGCTCAATGAAATACAACACTTGTTAATGACTAATTTTGTGCTGCTGATTCCGTCACACTTTCTCACTAAACGTGATGCATTTCACAGCATTTTTGCTTTTACAATCATTTGTGTAGTGAATTAGTCTCATATTCTCTCTTAACTAGCAGAAAAACACCATACACATGACTCCTATCTGAATCTGAGCCAGATTACAACTAATCAATTCTCAGACCATTTTTACATGCATGACATTATTTTATGACTAATCCTGATTTCCACTTTTTCTAGGCCTACTCCTTTGCAGATTATAAATTAAATGATATTCCAGGACTTTTATGGACTATTTTTTTGATTTTCAAGGACCTCAATCAGAGATCTCACTTATCAAACAATGTCTTATCTCCCAAACTCTAAAAAAAGATAAGTAAAAATATATTAATATAACAAGACTGGAAAAAGTAAAGCACATGCAAAATATGCAATGATGTCAACTTTAAGAATAAAAACTGAAAGAGAAATAAAGCACATTTAACATTAGAATTCCGATCTGAATCAAATTATTCGCGAACCATCATTTCAGATCAGGACTCAAAGCGCGGATCGCAAACCATTTAACACGCGAAGTGATTCGCAAACCGATTCCGAAGTTTCGATCTAAATAAAATGATTCACCATTCGCGCTTTTAAGTCCCGTTCTGAATAATGATTCGCGAATCATTTCAGATCAGCACTCGGATCGCAAATCGTGAACCATTTAATAAGCGAAATGATTCGCGAACAGATTCCGAAGTTCTAAATAAAATGATTCGCGATCCGCGCCCAGAAGTCCGAATGGAATCAAAAGATTCACGAACCCGCTCCGAAGTTCTGATCTAAATCAAATGACTCGTGATCCGCGCTCTAAAGTCCCGATCTGAATAATGATTCGCGAACCATCATTTCAGATCAGGACTCGGATCGCGAACCATTTAATAGGAGAAATGATTCTCCTATTAAATGGTAGTGAATCGTTTGAAAGGAATGATCGAAGTCACGAGTTTGAATCAATCTGAGCGGTTCCAGCGTAAATGACTCACTCAATTGATTCGGTTTGTCTTTTTATCTTATCGCGTCTTCAGCCACGTTTACGCGACACTGTCAGTACTACTACTGACTTAGCTCATGACATATACTGAAATAAGCGAAAAAAGTATGATGTTTATAAATAAAAGATCACAAACACAACTAACTTGCTAACTAATGAACACTCCATTAATATGAGGAGCTGCAGTTTAAAATGCACGTACATGCATGTACATGTTAGATGGAAACATTATGTATGTTCAGTTTATCTGTATATATTATAATAAATATTTGAAAGTGGTCATGACCACTGTAATGTTTAAAGCAGCGCTGAAAAGGGACAGAGTTACATAAGCTCAACATCAGAGGGGCTGCAGTGTTAATTTTGCCTCAAAAGATACATGCTTATTATAAAAAATTAAACACTTATTTCATAGATACATTGTCTTTCAATACTTTTCAAGTACCTGTTCAGGAATATTTCTATTTTCAAGGGGTTTTTTTCAGGCCTTAAATTTCAAAAAGTCAAATTCAAGTACTTCAAACACATTAAGCACCTTGTACAAATCCTGCATTTGGATACTTTTAACATTGATTGCATAATCAATTTAGGTAATATTAGGCTTTTTTTGCAAATCAGCAGAATATTTTTTTAAGATGCAGAGCTATTTGATCAGTAGAATTCTAAATCCATAGAGTTGTAAATGTAGAAATATACTGACCTTTGCCTCCCACTCCATTCCAGCGACAGAGATGCCCAACAGTAAGACGACGGTGAGCGCACCGACGATTCTGATGTCATTGATCTCATCTGTCATGAGAGCGTCTATACTCTGACAAACACAGTCACAACAGTCTGCTTACATCACGAAACATTATAGATGAATTTATATGGATCATATCAGTCTATAAATATCAAACAATCATAGAAAGCATGCAAAAAAAACAACTAAAAAACAATGAAAATCAGGTGCATGACCAAAAATACTAATGCATGAGTTTCATGGAGAAAAAGAAAACTTTCATGCTCATCATCATCCATCCAAGGTCTTTGCATTCATACTTACATCCAGAAGTTCAACGACAGTTTCTGCAAAACCCACGACATACATGGCCACAGCGACAGCATTGGCAAAAGCAAAGATCAGACCGATGGATCCTCCAAACTCTGGACCCAAACTCCTGGAGATCAGATAATATGCCCCACCTGAAAAATCAGACACAAACGCTTCACTTCAGACCAAATATAACCAAAACTATTATAAGAGAAGTTAGAATGAAAAAAGTTAACTCTCAAATATATAAATAAATAATAATTATTAATATATAAATAAATAAACAAATAAAATAAATAATAACTAAGTTCAATCTAAGTTGTATGTAACATTTTTCTTCCAAAAATAAACAAATCAATGATTTAAAATATATATACATATAAAGAATAAAATAAATCACTTTTATGCAACATTTTTATTCCAAAAATAAATACATTTTAACAAAATTTAATATAATTTATGTGATATATAAACTTCTGAGTAGGAGTATATCAATTACTGAAGCATTATGAATTGAGGCTTACAAATAAAAGTCATCTAATTAGCAAATAATTTAATTACTTATTACAGTGAAAATAAAACCTTTTCTCTATCAATCAAACTCGGATATGGTTTTAATACATGCATATTCAAATCTTTATTCTTGGTTTTAAGAATATCAACATTTCTAATAAAAAAAATACTTGATTTAGGATAAAGGTTATACATATAACATAAAGTTATAAATATAATATAATAACACACTGACCTCCGCGCACAAAGCCGTTGGTGGCGATTGCTGATGTTGAGAGTCCAGTAATAGACGTCACCACGATAGCCATGAGAATGATGGCGCAGGACAGAGCTGCGGAAAAACAACACAATCACAATCTACGAACAGCTTATTCACCCGGTCCAGGTTCAGCGATGCTGCTTGGTTACCGATGCCCGCCTGACCCACGATCCACGACATCCTGATGAACAGCATCACTCCCCAGATGTTCAGCATGCATCGTATCTGCACACAAGCATCACCATCAGCATTCGTTAGTGTTATGTGTGTGTGTGTTTGTGTGTGCTGATAGATCAGGGGTCAAAGGTCAGACTGACCAGCACTCCTTTGACCCAGCCAAACTTCACCGTGCCGCCTTTGGAATCAGACATTTCTTTGGGTGTGATGATCTCGGCGGCCGTGAGCTCCTCGCCGTTCGGGAATCCCTCCTCAAACGGCTCCTACAGATGAGATTGATATTTCATAACTTGATATGATTTACTTAAACATGATGCATAAGCTAAAATCTCCACTATGTAGAAGAGAAAGAGGAAATTCATTCACATTTGTGACTCTGGAGCACAAAACCAGTCTTAAGTAGCACGGGTATATTTGTAGCAATAGCCAAAAATACATTGCATGGGTCAAAATGATACATTTTACGCCAAAAATTATTAGGATATTAAGTAAAGATCATGTTCCATGAAGATATTTAGTCAATATCCTACCTTAAATATAATTTTTGATAAGTAATATGCATTGCTAAGAACTTAATTTCAACAACTTTAAACGTGATTTTCTCAATATTTATTTTTTTGCATTCATGGTGTTTACCGATTTTAAGCAATTTGAATAAATGCATTTTGAAAATATGACTTTTTTATAAAATAAAATAGATGCAAATAGTATTATTGAGTGCAAAAATCTGACCTGTTTTATTAATATATGACTGACAAATCCCATCACATTAAGTTTATTAGTTTATGTTAAAATGCATGGACATTCTATATTCAATTCAAATGCATAAATCTTAAATTTAGACTATTTTTTAGTATATGTATTACTGTGAAGCTGCTTTGAAACAATCTGAATTGTATAAAGCGCTATAGAAATACATGTGACTTGAAGCATAAATAAGTGTAAATAAAAATGTTAAAAATAAAATGTGACCCTGGAGAACAAAACCAGTCTTAAGTAGCACGGGTATATTTGTAGCAATAATATAGCTAACAATACATTGTTTGGGTCAAAATGATACATTTTATGCCATAAGTCATTAGGATATTAAGTAAAGATCATGTTCCATGAAGATATTTAGCAAATTTTCATACCGTAAATATATCAAAATGTAATTTTTGATTAGTAATAAGCATTGCTAAGAACTTCATTTGGACGACTTAAAAGGTGATTTTCTCTATATGTTGATTTTCAGATTCAAGATTAAAAAAAAAAAAAAAAAAACTAATTTGGATACATTTCCAGAACATAAATCTGAGAGTTAAAGGTTTTTCCAGAGAGGATTTTGGATTTCGCTTTTTATCACTCTTTAATTCAGAAAATACTGTCAACAGGCAAAAAAACAAACACATTTTCACCATGTTTTAGAAGGTAAAATGTTGTATAATTCAGTGTGAATGAAATATGAACAAAGCCTCAGAATATAGAGAGGAATAAAACTGTGAAGTTTGTCGTTTGTAAGAGAAAAAACTCTTTACATTTATGGATTGGAATTGAAATCTAAAGACGTGAATACATAAAGTGCAATAAAAGAATGAAACATCTTGGATGTTTTCTTTCCACTAGCCCGAAAGAAAACACATGCTATGAAAAGCCAAACAACCCAAAATCTGAAAACTGAGGAGTGCATTAAAACACACTTGTTTGCATGTATTAAGTCATTGACTAAATTTGAGTTGAGCTGTTTTACAGTGAGTCCTGATTAACACACATGCTCTGACAGAGTTTGTGTCTGACAGTGAAGTGTGTAACCTGTGTGTTCGGTGATGTTCGGGGGACACTGGGTCTTTGACAGAGACGTGTGGGTCACACGCTGACATTGTGACGTGACCCGGATCGCTCATGGCGCTGCACGGAGTGAGTGGGTATGTGAGAGAGACTATTGTCTGAGGGCAACTGTGTGTGTGTGTGTCGTCTGATGTCACACGAGTCACTCAACATACAGCCATAAGAGAAGAAACGTACAGATGAATCAGCTGCTACACGCATTTATGCATGTCATTTTAAATAATAAAGTGCTTGCAGAGAGAACAACACAATGAGCTTCTTATAGGAAATCAGTTAGTGAAGACCGGGGCTAGTTGTCACAGAGACTAGAGATCAGGGGCTGGTTGCATAAAAGGTTTAGACTAGTCTTAAAAGTTAGTCATCTAACTTTTTTCTTTAAGACTGGTCAAAATTTTTAAAATTTGGTTACATAAAAACTTTAGTCCAAGTTGAATCCAAAATATAATACTGATTACCCCTTGGTTAACTGCTAGTTGGTCAAACTAGTTTGTAAGACACTGTCTTAATGTTATGCAACTGGCCCCAGAACTGAGTTATAAAATCATGTTTTCAAATAATCATTAATCATTCATACTGAATCAGATTTCTACAAGCAAAATAATAATTTAATGTGTGTAAATTACATTTTACACATACACATTTAAAATATGTTATTTTAGTATAATTGTGATATTATTTTTATGTTTTGAAATAGTATTCATTTTTATTTTGTATATTGTATTGCTATTGCTTTATTTTTTTATTTGAGCTATTTTGATGTGTTTCTTAATATATAGAATTCATTTTATTTCAGTTTTTTAATGATTAGATATTTTTGTAACATGTTTGCCTTTTCAACTTTGCATTTTATAATTTTACAAGTTTTAATTATTAATAGAAAATCTTCAAATATAGATTTAAATACATAGATAATCTTAAATATTAAGATATGTTGAGACAGTGTTATTTTAGTATTCTTAATATACTATAATAGGTTTTGTTAATATTTTTTTTATTAGTTTTTATGTTTGTACTTTTAGTTTTCATTTTAGTTTTAGTTAAAGTTTTACTAATTTTGTTATTTTTATGTATTTTTAAAAAATGTAGTTTAATATTTGTAGTTTCAGTTAAAAGTGATAGCTCTTTTAATTTCAGATAGTATTTCAAACAAAGCTATTATTGCGTAAATAAACAAAGTTCACATTCTTACAAATTAGACAAGAGGTTCACAGAGAAAGTGACTTAAAAATAAATTCACACTAATAAAGACTCACTGGAGTAAAGCGTGTGACAACATGCCCCGGTCCCGCTATAACTGAAGCCAGCAAGTGCAAAATTAACAGCCACACTGTTTAAACCTAAATCAATCCTGCACTAATGAGCGTCAGATGAGAGATAAAATTCAGCACAAACCTTGTCGAGTTCATCATGAAGTTCCGACAGCGACGGTCGCAGGAGTTTCTCCCCGAGCGGAGCTTCCGTCTGCCGGTAGAAGTCGATGTTAGGCACCGCATCGATGGTGTTGTGACCGAAGGTCCGTAGGTAATAGGTGCTGGAGTGCGTATCCGAGAAATGACTGAGACCTCCGGTGGAGGAGTGCAGGCTCGCCTCGCTTCTCACCGTGTCTCCGTTCACACCTGCGTCAGGCGCGGCGTCAGACGGGCTTAAGAAATTCACCACCCGGAACCGGCCTTTGGACTCCTCACCGGTGGAAGACCGCGATCCCGGCGGAGTTTTAGGAGCGATGCCCGCCGCTGCCGCCGCCGCAGCCGCAGCCGCCGCCTCCGCCACCGGGTCCACCTGGAAGCGGCTCTGAGAGGATCCCGGCGCCCGCAAGGCGGGTTTCTGCGCGGATGGAGGAGATGAGGGCTGATCTGACATGATGGAGATGATGATGGAGAATCACGAGGCGCGCAGGTAGCGGTCCGACCGCGCGGTCAGCGCGTCCATCAGTTACTATAGAGACAAGGGAGATCACCGCCGGTTATAATCAGTCAGACGTAACGACACTCGTGACTGTCCGGTGCTGACTGACAGCAGAGTTTCTGTGACAAGTCTGAGTTGGATTTGGCTTTTGCACACGCTGAACTCCGAGCTCGAAATGAAACAGTGTAACTATATTTAACATTCATTGTCATATTATATGATAGAAGGCGTTTACCATTTTCCTGCAAGTGTTACTTTAGTATCACTGCGATACTATATATATTTTTTATATATATATTATTATATATATATATACACCGCCACGCAAAAGTTTGGAATTAGTAAGATTTTTAATGGTTTTTAAAAACGTTTCTTATGCTCATCAAGGCTGTGTTCATTTGATCAAAAATACAGAAAAAAATGTAATACTCTGAACTATTATTACGATGTAAAACAATACTTTATATATTAATATAGATTTAAATGTAATTTATATCATGTAATTAAAGTTGAATTTTCAGAATCATTACTTCAGTCTTCAGAATCCTTCAAAAATAATTCTATGCTCATTTATTATCAATGTTGGAAGCAGTTGTGCTGCTTAATTTTTTTTTTTTTTTTTTTTGGAACCTGTGACACTTTTTGTCAGGATTCTTTAATCAATAAAAGGTTAAAAAGAACAACAGTGATTTAAAATAGAAAGGTTTTCTAACAATAAAAATTACTGTTTAAAAGTTTGGGATCAGTACATTTTTATTCTTCTTTTTTTTTTTTTTTAGATTTAAATGGATAGAAAAGATTTATATTTTGAATAAGTACTGTTCTTTTTAACTTGTTATTCGTCAAAAAATACTGAAAAAATTAATCACAGGTTCCAAAGAAATATTTGGCAGCACAACTGTTTCCAACATTGATAATTATAATAATAAATCAGCATATTAGAATAATTTCTGAAGGATCATGTGACACTTAAGACTGCTGATGAAAATTCCACTTTGCATCACAGGAATAAATGATATTTTAAAGTATATTAAAATAATAACCATTATTTTATATTGTAATAACACTTTGCAATATTACTGTTTTTTTCTGTATTTTTGATCAAATAAATGCAGCCTTGATGAGCATAAGAGACTTCTTTAAAATTACAAGTCTTACTGATCCCAAACTTTCGAGTGGTAGTGTGTGTATATATATGTTGAAATATATATTTGTTCTGTTGAAAAAAAAAAAAACATTTTTAATGCAAAAATTGATTAAAAAGAAAAAGGTGACCAGTTACAGCAGTTACAAATCTGTACTTTCCCATAATACACGTTTTCTTGAAATTGGGTTTAAAAAAAGTAAACTACTAAAGTCAACTATATGTCAAGTATTTTCATGATGTTTAAGAGCTCAAAACCTCAATCTCCCCCTGTCCCAGCACTCGTCCTCATTCCATTTCAGAGAGAAACAATGGTTTTCTGTGAAGAGGAGTGATGACATTCAGTCACATTAGCATATAACACAACACGCTCTTTCACAACCTCACTCTTTACAATGCCGAGCTGAAAGAGATCCTTCGCAAACCACCACCCTCAAAAGAACATTGTGTTTCAGAGCACACGGGATCAGGAAAACCGCTTTGTCTTTTCTCATATGATCAGTATGCTCTGTTTTTCTTCATATTAGTTCCACACGCCTCACTCACTATCCTGTTTCATCCAGAAAAATAAAAGCAGCAGCGTTTGTGTTTCTTAGTGAACGTCTGCAGGTTGTGCATCATTGAATCACAATAATCACACACATAATCATCAGATCCGGTTTGGCCCACGATGACAAGCATCTCAAACTTTCCTGAGTCGTTGTGATGCATAGTCGGTGCTGACAAAACACTGATGACATGAAAGCATTCATATTCTATACAAACTTTATTCACTCCCAATGACAATAATACACAGCTTTTCATTCATACTTCTTTCTTTCATACATACTTAGATTCATTCATCTTATTTGTATATCTAATGAGATTCAGCAAGAATCACTGTACAGTCTATTCATACAAAGTCAAATATCAGGCTACTTTCATTTTATACACTAGTTTATAAACTGTTTAGTCAGATGTGTGAAAACACTAATGTTTATTTCACGTGTCTGACTTCTTAAATTTTCATAAATGTGTCATTACAAACAGTGTGAAATCATGACAGTGACCGAAATGGCTTTCATTTCCATGGGTTTTCCTTTGAGAGAACTACCTTAATGTCCCGTATGATCTTCATTCAGACCTCAGATACAGTCTCCAGCAGTCTCTGCAGGTTTCTGTGAATCTGGAAAAGCATGATTGTGTTTTTCAGAGGAGTTTCAGACTGTCAGTGATCATTCATCGTCATAATCACTGTGCATGATCATCTTTAAACCAGCTGTGAATCTATCTTCACAAAGCTTTAAAGAATCATTCACCCCAAAATTAAAATGTGCTCATCCTCAGGTCATCCAAGATTAGGATGAGTTTGTTTCTTCATCAGATTTGTAGAAATGTGTTATTCCATCACTTGCTCACCAATCGATCCTCTGCAGTGAATGGGTGCCATCAAAATGAGAACCAGCAAACAGCTGATAAAAATACCACAATAATTCACAAGTAATTCACACCACTCCAGTTCATCAGTTAACATCTTAACAAATCCAACAAGACGTTTTTAAAGGAGAAGTCCACTACCAGAACAAAAATTGACAAATAAAGTACCCACCTCGTTGTCATCCAAGATGTTCATGTATTTCTTTCTTCAGTCGTAAAGAAATTATGTTTTTTGAGGAAAACATTTCAGTTTTTTTTTGCCATATAGTGGACTTATATGGTGCCCCGAGTGTGAACTTCCAAAATGATATGATACGAAAATACGATTGGAGTTTTTCAATATACCCTAACTATCTTGAGCCAGAATACATAGTTCAGGGACAGCGAGGCAAGACGAGCGTTTGAGATTAAAAAGTATTTTAATTGTATTATTTTTATTAAAATAACTGACGGTTTCACTAGATAAGACCCTTCTTCCTCGGCTGGGATCGTGAGTACATTATCTGTAAATTTTTCTTCTGGAAGCGGACTTCTCCTTTAACTCAAATACGAGTCCATAATCCATAATAACGCTTCCTCCAGTGAAAAAGTCCATCTCCTGTCGTCTCTCACATCAAAATCCAGCCACATATTTGTTTAGAGCTGTTTTGGCTTGTAAACGGTGCTTTATCTGTGCAGATTTCACTGTTGATTCAGATCAGACCACTTTTTTCACTGGAGGAAGCGTTATTATGGATTATGGACTCAACGTATTTTAGTTTGAAATGTCTT
>JAHKKF010525124.1:0-10247 GCA_019740295.1 Labeo calbasu | reverse complement strand
AAAAAAAATAAATAAATAAATAAAAATCTTACTGTTCAAAAACTTTTGACAGGTAGTGTACATACATATATTACATTTCATTACATTACTTAATTTTGGCCGCTTGTCTCCGTCTCCGTTTCAGATTTTAGTTTTACTGTGCTTTATTTGTTTGACAAATAACTCTACATTTGTGTCGCCAGGGGAGTTACCTCTCAGTTTCAGTCTCTCTCTCTCTCTCTGTCTGTCTCTCTCTCTCTCTGGATAAACGCGCAAGTACGGCGAGCGAGTCAGACGTGCGCAGACACACACAGAAGAGTACGCACATGTGACACATTACTACATTGTAAGTAGTCCTTATATTGACTTACATGAATATTCTGTTTGTGTTTCATGTACTCACTAATTAATAGTTGTGTCAGTGTCTATATACGGTCTCAGAAAGAGTAAAAGCGAATTAATACGTGTGTGAGTCAGGAAGTAACTTCGGCGTTTCACATTTAAGTTCAGAGTGATGGACACGTTTGTTATGGACTATCATTTCAATGTACTTGTTTAGTAAACATAGTTACACTAAATTCAATTCTGTATGTTCAATACGTTAGTCTGTTTTAGTGCAACCGCCTATTAAGTTACTTGAAATTAAATCCTAGAGTCTCCACATCACCTGTGAAGCATGCCAATCTGAATACCCAGTTCTGAGACCTCTACCTTCTTATATTTGTATAATTTTTTAATATTGCTTTTAAAACGACACAGTGGCCCCAGTTTTTAGGCCTTTTTTTCACACATTAAATGTTTGAAAAGTTTGACAATCAACTGTGCTTGTGCTTTTGTTCTTTGTTTAAAATAATTACCACACGATTTTATGCCTTGATATTCATACAAGTGTTGCTGAAGTGTCCAGTCCACATTCATGTACCATTTTTCTTTCCTCCTTATCTACAATAGTGGGAGCAGAATGTCTGTGAATGCGCCCAGCAGCAGTGATGCATGTTTAAGCATCGTTCACAGCCTAATGTGCCACCGCCAGGGAGGGGAGAACGAGAGCTTCGCCAAACGTGCCATCGAAAGCTTGGTAAAGAAACTCAAAGAGAAAAGAGATGAGCTCGACTCCCTCATCACTGCCATCACCACAAACGGAGTCCATCCAAGCAAGTGTGTCACCATACAAAGAACGCTGGATGGACGTTTGCAGGTCAGAGCGCTACTGACATATTAATCACACTTAATGAAAATCAGACAACCTGTGATCAGGGGCCGGTTGCATGAAAGGTTTAGACTAGTCTTAAAAGTTAGTCATCTAATTTTTTTCTTCAAGACTGGAGACTAAAAACTTCGATTAGTCTAAATTGAATCCAAAATATAAGACTGGTTACCCCTGCTAGTTGGTCAAACTAGTTCTTAAGACTCTGAAGACTAGTCTTAACATAGAGGCTAAGTTTATAAACTGCCCCCTGGAGTAACAGTTAGCTATGTTGATTCAGCTGATACGGTGCTGATCTGGCTGGTCAACCAACATAACCATATCCAACCACAACTGGTCAGTGACTTTTGGTGAAGCTGGTTGACCAAGGAAGCAAGTTAAGCTAGTTAAGAAACCTGGTGGGGAGACAAGCGACCCAGGCTGGGTACCAGCATTCAAAACACATATACGAGCCAGTGTTGTTATTTTTAACTAAAACCATTTTAAAAACTGTTTATTGAAATAAAGATTTATTTAAAAAAAAATGATGCAATATTAGAAATGTTGCCTTGACAGCTGACTGAAATAAATAAGTTAGACTAGTAGGCCGAAGTACTAAAATTATTAAAACTAAAACTGAAATAAAATTAATTAAAGCTACATACATTTAAAAAAATAAAAAAATGACAAAAGCATGTAACAAAATGAATAAAACTGAAATAAAAATTAAAATTAAAGCTGAAAAAAAAAGCCAATTCAAAATAATATATACTATAGTAGTATATAGATGATACAAAAATAGCACTGAAACTTGCTAAGCATTGCTGTTTTTTTCAGCAGGGTAATGCATTGTATACAGGGTGTTGGTATCATCTTACACATAAGAAGACTCCTGTTATGGAAAAGCCCAATTATTTTCAGTGTTAATTATTTCCCTAAATGTGACTGACATGGTGTAAACAGGGTATGTGTGGCCAGTTCTCCACTTCAAATGAAATGTGAACATAAACAAAATCAAATAAAGCTCCCGCATGTCAGCAATAATTACATGTCAAAATACAGAAAAAGACAGCAAATTTTTCCTAGAGGTTCCATGCGGCTTTCGTGACAGACATGACTGTGCTTGTGTCATCTACATTATAATGAATTGTCAAGAACATAATTAACTTAAAAAGCCAGTTAACCCAAAAAGCATGCATAAACACTTTTACGGACAAATAGTCACATCACTAATACATTGTGACTTTCTGTTATGTGATCAATTTTCACAAGACCAAAAGTCTGGCAGACTTTCACCTCTGTGCCGTTTATAACCATCAGAGGAGGGGAATCGAGGTATGAGTGATGTTAACATGGAAATCTTTTCTCCCAAAATAGTCATTTCATGATTTCAGAGAGAAGAGAGGCCCGTGGAGAGCGAGACAGAGAGTTTTCCCTTCCCCCAGCTGCAGACGGGGAGAGAGGCGGGTGGAGGGCGAGGAAGGGTTGTTTTGTCTGAAACACAGGAAAGGGGCGGGGCCAAGCTTAAGCCTGTCTGTCTCGCAGTCTGTGTATGTGGGAGAGAGACGACTGTGTCAGTATTTGAAGCATGAGCGCAATGTGTTCAAGTAGGGCATTTATGCAACAAGTTGTAAGTGTATGTGTGCATCAGTATGGATATGAGCTGAACACTCTGTTTCATGTCAAGCACAGCTATTAGGGTTTGTTAGTGGAGAAATGTGATGTTTATGAAAATGAGAGAGTTCTGAGAGTTTAATATGGTGCTCTGTCTGTGTGCAAGTTTGTAAAACGTAATGGCTTTGGCAGCGGACCAGCTCTGTCTCTGTCTGTGCGCCGGCTGTCTCCGCTTTGACTCGCTCAGGAAGGTCAGGTCTTCTGGGTGGAGAATTGTAAGTCATTCCAATAGCAAATGAGGTCACAGTATGTTGCCACTCACACTTGATTTAGACAAGATGGTCTGACGCCAGAGTCAAATGTGTCTCTGTACTTTTTATCTTCTGTGTTCTTTCTTCTCCTGTTTGATAGAGCATCTCTGACTTCAGATCTGTCCATCCATCCATAAAAGTTTGACTGTTTTTTTTTTTACTCTTGTCTAGTTAATATGTAATATGGATGCACTGTGAAATAGTAACAGAAGTTCTTAAAGGAATCAAAATTTAGATGTAGCTTGCTTTGTTTAAAAAATGGTGTTATCTAAATATATAGTACAATATTAATATGATGTAAAGTTATCTCAAACATATTTTCTTTAAAACGTAAAAATGTATACAAATATAGGCCACCATGCAGAAGTTTGGGGGCAGTAAGATTTTAATACATTTAGAAAGTAATACTTTCTATTCATCAAGAAATCATGTATGCACAAATGTTTTAAATATAGATAATAAGAAAGGTTTCTTAAGCACCTTCATTGAGCATCAGCATATTAGAATGATTTCTGAAGGATCATGAGACACTGAAGACTAAAGTAATGACTGCTTAAAATTCAGTCTTTCCATCACAGGAATAAATAAACAGTTCTTTTAAATTGTAATAATATTTCTCAGTATAAGAGACTTCATTCAAAAACACCTAACTCACCCCAAACTTTTGAACAGTAGAGGTATATAAAGAACATTTTAGCTAATTCATTTGACGTTCTGCAAATAAATCATGACATTAATAGTAATTATTATTTCAAGCCCTAATTTTCACATTAGTTTTATATTAAGGTCTATTAAACAGAGATGAGAGACCATGATTGTCACATTTTCCAGTTGTGTTTTACATCACATTACAGCATCAGTCTACTATTTTGTTTGGCAAAAAGTGCAACAAGTTCATCTATTTCTAAGCCATTAGTTATGTCTTTCATGTGAGCCAAAATCATCAAATTCATTTTTCTCTCAGAGAAGAATAGTTCTTTGGAACCGTGTTGGGACTCGGGACAGGGTGGAGAATGAATATGATACTGAGGATATGCGCTTACCAGTGCATGCAGTCCAAAAAGTGTTTCGGTCAGTGCAGTAATAATAGCACTAAATAGATATAGGAAGAACAAAATGTTGAACAAAAATTTCAACAGAATATAGAAAAGTCAGTAGGTAGAAAATCAGCAGTGTTCATAATTCAAGCGTCAGGAACATGCAAGCCTCAGATATAGTTGGCAACCCACAAAGCTCTAATTAAAGGGATAGTTCACCCAAAAATGAAAATTCTGTCATTAATTATTCACCCTCATGTCGTTCCAAACCCGCAAGACCTTCGTTCATCAGGAAAACAAACTAAGATATTTTTGGTCAAATCCGAGAGCTTTCTGACCTTGCATAGACAGCAACGCAACTTACATATTCAAGGGCCAGAAAGTTAATAAGGACATTGTTAAAATAGTCCATGTGACGTCAGAGGTTCAACCTTAATTTTATAAGGCTACAACAATACTTTTTGTGCACAAAGGAAACAAAAATAACAATTTTATTCAACAATTTCTTCTCTTGCGTGTCAGTCTTCGACACATGTTGTAAACAAGGCGCAGTGCATCCAGGTTATATGTCAGAACGCTGGTTCCTGCGTCAACAGAACCACACAGATAGGATTGTGTAGAGAAGACAGGAAACTAGGTGAGAGGAGAGGGAAGGATCGGGAAAGGTCCTCGAGCTGGGAACTCGGGACATCCATAGCGTAACAGCGCTATATGTCGGCGCAGTTGCCCAAAAGGCTATCGGTGCCGACAGTTTTGAGTAGTAATTGGCTGGGGTTTTTTTAACCAGAGGAACCCTGCAAAAAACAGTGTTTTACCCCACAGAAGGTTTTTTGTTTTTTGGGGTTTTTTTACTGGGGGACTCCCTACACCCCACAACACAATTGGGCTAGTTTTGAGTATTAATTATTTTTTTAAAGACAAAAGTGGGAGAGAGAGTTGGGTTAATTAATTTCTGTTGCTGTGGGTTGTTTTTCATGTTCGTAGGTTAAAGCGACCCCGTTGACGTGATATTTAGCTCCTGGAATGCTTATTTACCTGAAATATGTTTGGGCTAGTTTTGAGTAGGAATTGGGCGGGTTTTCTTATGAAAAACAGATAATTGGGCTGCTTTAACATTGTTACTTTACGACTGTTGCTGCGGGTTCTTTTTCATGTCCGTAGGTTGTAGCCACCCCGGTAACATGATATTTAGTCCCTGGAATGCAAATTTTACCAGGGGAACCCTGCCCAAAAAGAGTATTTTACCCCCCTGGAACATGATTTTTACCGGGGACCCCCTACACCCTGCAATGCAATTCGGCTAGTTTTGAGTACTAATTTTTTCAAAAAGATTTTTGGTGGTTTTTGCCTTTATGATAATAGGATCGTGTAAAGCAGACAGAAAGCAAAGTGGGAGAGAGAGGGAGGGCTCGGGAAAGGTCCTCAAGCTGGGATTCGAACTCGGGTCCACAAGGCTATCGATGCGGACAGTTGATTAGTAATTGGGTGTGTTTTGTTTTGAAAAAACAAAAATTTGCCTACTTTAACACTGTTGCCGTGGGTTGTTTTTCATGTCCACAGGTTGAAGCGACCTTCCCTGGAATGCGAATTTTACCAGGGGAACCCCGTCAAAAACCGTGTATTTTACCCCCTGGAGTGTGATTTTTATTGGGGGACCCTCAGATTTTTACCCCCCACCCTGAAACGCAATTGGGCTAGTTTTGAGTAGTAATTGGCTTTTGTTTTAAAAAACCTGGCAACCGGGCGTCATGGTAAGAAGACTGACACAAAAGAGAAGACGTTGAATAAAGTTGTTATTTTTCTTTTCTTTGGGCACAAAAATATTCTTGTAGCTTTATACATTTAAGGTTGAACCACAGATATCACATGGATTATTTTAACAATGTTCTTACTAACTTTCTGGGCTTGAACGTGGTGGTTGTGTTGCTGCCAATGCAGGGTCAGAAAGCCCTCGGATATCAGCAAAAATATCTTAATTTGTGTTTAGAAGATGAACAAAGGCATTACGGGTTTGGAACGACATGAGGGCGAGTAATTATTGACAGAATTTTCATTTTTGGGTGAACTATCCTTTTAAGAATAATAATAATGTAACACTTTAGATGCCTGTGTGAATCCATCACTTTTAAAATACTGTATTGTGAGGATTTTTGTAGGTTGACATCAAGTGTTTTCATTGCTTCTTAGGTGGCTGGGAGGAAGGGTTTCCCTCATGTCATATACGCTCGTCTGTGGCGATGGCCAGACCTTCACAAGAATGAACTCAAGCATGTCAAGTTCTGTCAGTATGCTTTTGATCTGAAGTACGATAACGTGTGTGTGAACCCCTACCACTATGAGCGCGTGGTGTCCCCTGGGATTGGTGCGTATGTTACTAAAAACACAAACTATGAAACTAATGACACATTTTTCATCACTTTTATAGTTTAGCCAGGAAATATGTTGATAAAGAATAGGCAGTATTCTTGAACGCGATTCTGTGTCTGTGTTGTGGTGATTTTATTATATATCAAAGTGTGCAACGAATATTTGACTCTGTATTTTTTTTTCTTTCTTCTCAGTGGGATTCAGTTTGCCAAACACAGGTGAGTGGAGCTCTAAGTAAATAGTGGAAGACATTAGCACTTGTATTGCTTCTCCACATGTGAAAGAATGTCTCAAGCATTCATCTTGGCTAAATGCTGATGGCCCTGATTGCTACGCTGCTGGCAGCCAGCCTTTAATCAGACAGAGACTGCCATAAAATGTGTCAGATTGAGACATGCAAGGACTCGCCTTGCAGTAAAAGAGACAAACAGGGACAGGGGTTTGGAGAGGAGCTCAAAAGTGTTTTGACACTCGCTCTCATCCCTCAGGCAGGCTGATAAAAGAAGAGCACATACATGACTGCATCCAGATGGAGGGTCCATCTAGTATGCCCCTACAGCAAGACCATCATCCTCCAGATCACTACAGCCCACAGCCGCTGAGACTGATGTCCCCAGAGCCACCCCATCGGACCCCTTCCTCGGTCACCCTCTACCCCAACCTGCCCCTCTCTCCACCCTGTAAGTACAACAAAGCATGGACCAAAGGGTTTTGTTGCATATCAGAGTTGGCAGTATAATGAATAAAATACATTTATCACGTGCATCTTGTAATGCAGTTGGATGATTCTAACATGCTGTCTTTAAAAAACTAATTATGTTTTTATAATAATGAGATACTGACACATAATTGATCTCATTCTCTCTCTAACTCTTTCTAAAGCAAGTGCATCAAGGTTGTCAATGCAGGCAGAACGCCCTGAGGGACTGTTGCAGATCGCCTCACCAGCGGGACGGGCTTTGACCTCCAGCTCCCCGCCTTCCACCCCAACACACAGTCACGCACCCACACACAGCCAACCTTCGTCCCAACAGCCCTCCGTCAGCCAGAGTGAATACAGCACCTCCAAGCACACACAGACACAGGGGTCTTACCACAGTGAGTTCTTTGTATAAATTACTTTCACCTTGTTGAATTTTATCATTTAAGATTTCAGAATTTTTATATGTTTGTAAGGCTGTTCATCTGAAAGACTGATATATGAAAACAGTGTGAAGACATATTAAGTGAGTTTAATTTGAAATGTCTCAGCAACAACCTGGACTGGGACCAGCACAGCTTCCTATACTCCTGCTGGACCACAGCAGAATGGGCGGAGTCATCAGCAAGCCCCTCCCCCTCATACCAGCCACTTCTGTATGTATATTTGCATGTGTCATGTCAACACATATAGATAATGATCATTGTAATATAATTTATTAATCATATATGATTAATAAAATATAGAAATGCAAATGATTCATTAAGATTTATGTAAGAAATATACTACCAGTCAAAAGTTTTTGTCACAGACTTATGTTTTTTAAAAAAAGGTCTCTGCTGCTCACCAAGCCTGCATTTATTTGAATCAAAGTACAGCAAAAACAGTAAAATTTTGAAATATTTTTACTATTTAAATTAACTGTTTTCTATTCTAAAATATATTAATTCCTTAATTTATTTATTTATTTATTCCTGTGATTTCAAAGCTGTTTTTTTAGCATCATTACCTCAGTCACATGATCCTTCAGAAATATGCTGATTTGCTGCTCAAAAAAAAACATTTATTATTTTTTCAGGTTTCTTTAATGAATAGAAAGTTCAGAAGAACACAATTGATCTGAAATAGAAATCTTTTGTACACACACACATAATGTTACAAAATTTATTTCAGATAGATGCTGATCTTTGAATTTTTATATTCATCAAAGAATCCTGAAAAAATGTACTCAACTGTTTTAAATATTGATAATAATGATAATAATAAATGTTTCTTGAACAGTAAATCAGCGTATTAGAATGATTTCTGAAGGATCATGTGACACTGAAGACTGGAGTAATGATGCTGAAAATGTAGCTTTGATCACAGGAATAAATTACATTAAAACTATATTCAAATAGAAAGCAGTTATTTTAAATAGTAAAATATCTCACAATTTTATTGTTTTTGCTGTACTTTGGATCAAATAAATGCAGGCTTAGTAAGCAAAAGAGACTTCTTTAAAAAACATAAAAAAATCTTACTGTTCATAAACTTTTGACTGTTAGTGTATGTTCACGAAGGAAATATTACTACAATTTATAATAACTGTATTCTATTTTAAAATGTAATTTATTTGTGTGATGGCAAAACTGAATTTTCAAATAAAAAAAAAATGTAGTCTTTCTGATCCCAAACTTTTGAACAGTAGAATATATAAAACATTATGCATGCATATATTTTATTTATTATATGAAATAGTGTATATAATAAATAAAATACATATGCATATAATTACATAATATGCATCAAAAATGTAACACAGATTTTTGTCATCAAAATGATTATATATAATGATGGCTCTCTGTATAATGACTTAACTGTATTATATTTATACTTCTGACTAGAAGTCTTTTAATTGTGTTCCTTTTTAATTTTATACTGTTATCAGGGTCTCAGCATCACACACCAGCCTCATACCCTCAACCAGTTTCCAACCATCCAGGTGCTGCACACGCACACACAACCACACACACACACATTTACATAAACCACACTCTGTATTAAACCTGTGTGTCGTTGTTTGTGCACTATAGGCCCAGAGTTTTGGTGCTCAATCTCTTACTTCGAAATGGACGTGCAGGTAGGGGAGATGTTTAAGGTTCTAGCGAATTGTCCTGTGGTGACGGTGGATGGATATGTGGACCCTTCGGGCGGAGACCGCTTTTGTCTGGGTCAGCTTAGCAATGTTCACCGAACTGATGCTAGTGAGAGGGCACGGTCAGTGTGCATTCAGCATAATAATTATACACATTCATTCATCACTGGACATTCAAGCTTTTGAACACCTGACCTGATCTACCCAACAGGCTTCACATTGGTAAAGGTGTTCAGCTGGAGTGCCGTGGGGAAGGGGACGTGTGGATGCGTTGCCTCAGTGACCATGCTGTCTTCGTGCAAAGTTACTACCTGGACAGAGAGGCAGGGAGAGCGCCAGGGGATGCCGTTCACAAGATCTACCCAGGAGCCCTCATTAAGGTGCACTTTTAATGACATCACTCTTTAGCACTGCTTTTTTCTTTGCAATTAAATCAGACATCAAAACCAGAAGGGCGACAACTTTGTGCCAATGTATTATACACAGCTCTTTTTGAGAAGCAGCATCAGAAGCATAATCAGTAAATTAAATTGTATACATGGACTGAATTATCTGGAGCAGTAAGTGTTCGCAAACTAAGAGCAGTTTATTCCTCCAGGTGTTTGATCTTCGTCAGTGTCACAGGCAGATGCAGCAGCAAGCGGCGACTGCGCAGGCAGCTGCGGCTGCACAGGCTGCAGCAGTGGCTGGGAACATTCCGGGGCCTGGCAGTGTTGGAGGAATTGCTCCAGCCATCAGTGAGTTGCTGGTCCCAAATACATTCATTTTCCAGTTAAATGTGATCACCATTTGATCTGGTTAACGATTCTTAAAACCCTAAGACCTTTTTGTTTACTCTGTGGTGCCAGTCTTTCCTGAACTGCTTTTCATCAGCAGTGCACTGAATCTAAATCCCCACAGCATAAGAAGTAATTTG
>JAHKKF010525122.1:0-17376 GCA_019740295.1 Labeo calbasu | reverse complement strand
ATGATAGAAACATGCTAGCAACCTGCTTATGCTAGAAACATGCTAGCAACCTGCTAATTATGCTAACAACTTGCTAATCATGTTAAAAACATGCTAGTAACTATCTTGAGACTATCTATGTTTCAAAACATTCAAACTTTAACCTTTTAAAACTATTTTAAACTTCAACCTGTTTCAGATTGAAAACCATCGAACTTAAAACTTTTAAAGTTTAATTTTTTAAACTTTTCAAACTTTTTTTTTTAAACTTTCTGGTCCGGCTTTCTCAAGCCAACTTAAAGTTTGTCTTGACAAACTTTATCTAGTTTGTAAATTGAATATGGAAGACTACAGAATTTTACGGTATGTAAACACTTTGTACGTTTATGGAGGAATAATTTTAAAAGCAATTTATACAGATGATCATCTGTAAAATTATTCTTAAATTATATGCTGACAATTCTGCAGTTTACCATGTTGTACATAAATTATCACAGAAATTCATTAGTGAAACTATTATTAAGTAAATTATAGTGACAATTTCAGTCGCACAAAACATTCTAGCATAAACTGATGTATGCAATTATTTCGTAAACTGTCATATACAACACTTTCACCTTCACTGAATGTGACAGATAACACAAAAATGAATGAAAAATCAGTTTTTGTTTTTTTTTGTCTGTATGTATCCATTAAATATGTCTGTATAGGTTTTTATATATTTTTATTTTAATTTTAGTTACTTTAGTACGTCAAGTTAAACTAAACTAAGTGAAAATAAGATATTTTATTTTTTTATGGTTTTAGTTTTAGTTAAAGATAATAACCCTGGCTTTGGCAATGCAATAAGTTAAACGGCAGAATAAACGAGGAAACGCAAACACCTTCTTCATGAGGAAGTCGTTCATGCTGCGATAGTCTGCGGTGCTGGTGAGGATGTGCAGCGAGTCGTTCTGCCAGGCGGAAGATTCTAGAGAAACGCTACTGATCTTCACACTGCGTCTCCTCTTCATCGACATCATGCCCATCATCGGCTCGCGGTTCTCCTTGCTGTCGCGTCCGCGCTCCGACAGCTCCGGGTGCTCAGGGCTTCCTGCAGGAGAGTCTGCGAGACAGAAACCATATTAGAAAAGCCACATGGAGATGAGAAATAAATGAGTGAAAAAAATAAATAAATAAAAAATATCACGCACCATTTCTCCTGTCGGTGAGCTCAGAATCTGCAGAGCGCCCCCTGGTGGACATCTTTTTATCGCCATGTTTGCTCTTACTCCAGAACCGCATTTTGCCTCGGACCCTAAAAATAGATTAAAAGATCATATTTCCATGCACTAAATAGTCATTCACAAAACAAACATCCAATAGAATAGCTCTATTTGGAAAGATTAAATTATTCTAGAATAATTCTTTTTTAATTTTTTTTATTATAGTTATTTATTTTTATTATATATATATATATATATATATTTTTTTTTTTTCAATTCACAAAAATTCACACACATTCACTTTTTTTGATTATGCTACTATATGACTATAAAATACTAACGATTATTATTGTAATAATTGTAAAAGATTTTTTTGTAACTATTATTAAATACATTTAACTAAGAAATATATTATAATAATATTATTGTACAAAAAAAATGTAAAAACGTAAAACTTAAATGTAAAAAATTTAACATTCTAAAAATTAAAAAATGTTCTTTGTAACTATTATTAAATACATTTAACTAATTAAGAAATATATTGTAATACTATTGTACAAAATAAAATCATTTAAAATTAATAACTAAAAATAAATGTACTGTAAAATTACAATACTAATAATTTTGTCTTAATTTTTATTTTCAAGCTAACTTTTTTTTTTTTTTTTTTTAAAACATCGCATCCTGACTGCACGATATGACACGATTTTTTTTCCTATAGATTGCCCCCAATACATATTTTTTATTGTATTTACTTATTTTTTTATTATATTATATTTTTATTATATTATTTTTATTATAATTTATTTATTAGATTTATAGATTATTTACTTTGAACACTTCACAAATTTAGGGGTTCATAGTTGGATTTATTTTTAGTAAACAGTGTTTTAAACAAAAAACTTTTTTCCCTTGAGTTTTCATCAGTCACATTTACACTGTTTTTTGACCAATTCTATATGACTGTAAAATATTAACACATTTACCATGTTAATAATTGTAATTGATTTTTTTGTAACTATTATTAAATGTTCAACTAATTAAGAAATATATTGTAATAATACTATTGTAAAAAAAACTTAAATGTAATAAATTTTACATTTTAAAAATAAAAAAAAATCTTTGATTGTTTTAAATGTATTAAATTTTAAAATGTTTTATTTGAATTGTGAACTGCAATTAAATAAATACATTTACTGTAAGATTACAATACTAATAATTTTGATTTTTTTTTTTTTTTTTTTTTAATATTTTTACACTTCATAGCCTGACTGCACAATATGACGAATTGCATAAAACGTATTTTTTCCCCTATATATTACCTGAATTTTTTTTGAAACTTCTATTTATTTATTTTTATTATTATATTTTACTCTAAATTATTTATTTTGAATGCTTCACAAATTTGGGGTTCATAGTTTTTTTTATAAATAAAAAAATCTCTTTTCACTTGAGTTTTCATAGTCCACATTCACACTGTTGCTGACCAATTCTATATGACTATAAAATATTAACGATTATTATTTTAATAATTGTTATTTATTGTATTGTAATTATTATGAACTATATTTAAATAATTAAGAAATATATTGTAATACAGTAATGTATAAAAAGGGAAAAAAGTAATGTAAAAAATGTAAATCTTAAATTTTAAAAAATTAAATTTTAAAAAATTTAAAAATTATTCAATTAATTTACTGTAAAATTACAATACTAATAAATTTGTCTTCTTTATTTTTTATTTTCAAACTAACATTTTTTAACCTTGCAACCTGACAATCGCACGACAATCGCACAATACTGTTTATTTTTTCTATATATCACCCGAAATACATTTTTGTAGAAATAAAACTAGTAGAAGGAATGAATCCCATCTGACCTGCCGTCGGTTTGCGAGATTGACTTCCTGAGCGAATCCATTTTCCCAAGATCACCTGACGACATGGTCTTCTGGATCCTCTTCTGCTCTTTCTGAGACGACTTGAGATGAGAAACAAATGCACAATCAGATCATGTGTAATGTTTTGTGAACATCAGACCAGATTGAACGGTTCTTTGATCTCCAGGAACAAGGTTCTGGTTTGTTTCAGGCTGGTTAGTGTTTCACATAAGGCTCTTTAAGAAGAATAAACAACTAAACAGCGTAATGACACCAAACCCAAGTGAATGAGGGAAAATATGAGAGAAAAAGAAAGTATTTAAGATGAAAGAATGAGTGACTAATGGAGAAATCCGTGTTAATGGTTTCCGCATGCATCTTGAATTGCAGACTCCATATTCATCAACGGCTGGAGCTCAGGTTGTGAACAGAAAATGACCAGTTTAGGAAAGACCAGACACCCCAAACTCTTGAAAGGACAGTCTTTAGATTCTGGTTAATTGAGATACGGCAGCCTCATCCAGTCAGGGTTATTAGTCTTCCACTTTATTAGTCCTACTGTATCTAGACAAGCCGGTCCTATTTGGTTATGAAAGAGATCCATGGTCAGTCAAGAGGGGTTAGGACGGCTTTTGCACACCGACCAAACATTAAAAAAAATGAGTTTAAAACAAATTCTGCCATCATTTCTTCCCCCTTAAGTCGTTACAAATCCCTTTGACATTTTTCTTCTTCCATCAGTAATACCTATTGTAGTTATTTATAGTATTAATTGTTTAAATTAATTAATTTATTTTTTTTAATTTTGACATAACTTTGAGTTTTTGTGAAATATTTAGTATTTTTATGTTCTTTTTTATATTTTATTTTAGTTAACGTTTATTTTAAGTTACAATTTAGGTAACAAAGTCCCCACAAGAACTTCAAGTTTTAAATAAGTTTATATTTTATCATTTTTCATTTGACTGATGCTTAGTGAAATAAAAGTTTATTTTTTAGCTTTATTATTATTATTTTTTTATTTGATCTTAATTAAACGTTTATTTTAAGAGGCATTTAAAAAAATAATAAAAATTGATTTAGTTCACTATAATATCCAGAGTCCGCACAGGTTCTTTATTCATTCTTTAATTAGATTAATTAGAATTTTTTGAATTTTTAATTTTAGTGAATTTTTTCAGTTAAAAAAAAAAAAAACACATTTTTATAATTTTTTTTTGTAAATATTTTATTTTATCTTACTTAATGCCTATTTTCAGCACTCTTCTTATTATTTTTTACATTTTATTATTGTTTTAGTTACTTAAAACTATAATAACCAGAGTCCCCACATGACCTTTATTTATTTTTTAACTTAGTTTTTATTTTTATAATTTTTAATTTTAGTGAAATAAAATTTTCATTTTTTTTTTATATTTGTTTAATTTTTTTTTAATATTTGTTTTTGTATTTGTTTAATATTTTATTAGATCTTAATTAATTAAGAAACTTTTTTTCTTAATTAATTAAGTCCCCACAGGACCTTTATTAATTTTTTTTTTCTTTAATTATTTTTTTTATTTTCATTTTAGTGATTTTTAGTGAAAAAAAAAATCTTTTTTAAAACGTTTATTCAATCTCAATTTTTATTTTAAGAAATTTTTATTNTCTTAATTAATTAAGTCCCCACAGGACCTTTATTAATTTTTTTTTTCTTTAATTATTTTTTTTATTTTCATTTTAGTGATTTTTAGTGAAAAAAAAAAATCTTTTTTAAAACGTTTATTCAATCTCAATTTTTATTTTAAGAAATTTTTATTGTTTTAGTTTTAGTTAACCCACTAAAAGAGAGTTAGAGTTCCCACAGGTTCTTTATTAATTTTTTAATTAGATTTTTTTTTAAGTTTTTTTTTTGGTAAATATTTTATTTTATCTTAATTAACGTTTCTTTTAAGTAACATTTTTTATATTGTTTTAGTTTTAGTTAACTATAACATCTAGAGTCCCCACGGGACCTTTATTATATTTTTTTAATTTTTATAATTTTTAATTTAATAATTTTTATTTTGATCATTTTTTCATTTTTAAATGGGTCCTTAAAAATGTATATAAATATATTAAAACTTTGACAGCTTCTTAAAAGGCAGAAAAGTGAGGTTTATCATTTTATATGACTTTTTTTTTATTTGTTTAAAGTTGTTTAAATCACTTTTACAGTTATTTTTATTTTATTTTTTTGCAGTGTATCTGGTGTACGAATTGTGTTTAGGTACGGTATAGAAAACTGTCTTCAAAAGGGACATCACACGAGTTCGGAACAACATGAGGGCGACAGATTTAACGACAGAATTCGATGTAATGATCTGCGGTCGGATCAGTGTGCAAAGCTCCGTTCCGGCGAGAGCGCAGTCGTTTCCGGCTCAGTTTTACCGTGTGGGAGTCGCTGTGGCAGGCTGGGTCGCTGTCGGGGGAGCTGGGGGATTCTGGGAGCGGCAGGGTGCGAGAGAGGACGGCTCTGTACTCATATTCGTCGTCCTCATCGTCGTCAGAGTCAATCTCCGTGCTGCAGGCACGGCTCAGGAAATCAGAGCGCGTCCCGGCCATGCGCGCTTTCTTTTTACGCGCCGCTCCGCTCACCTGATCGTTCACATTGATGATGTCAAAACTACTGACAGAGACGAGCCCAAACTCATCCTGCACTTAAAGACGTCTCGCCACCACTCATTCACAAATGTATATGCAGATGACATGCGCTTTTATTTCATGTAATTTAACAAAAAACCTTTCATGCTTAAAACCAATGATCATAGTCATTCAAATCTCTGAGAAATACATAAAATAAATTATAACAATACACATAATATCTATCTATATAGATAGATCATTAAAATAGATATAAAAATATAAAATTGTGCATATATAACATAATGTGATGGAAATAAAAATACAATTATAGCATAGTAATTAAAGTAGTATAGTTTTAAAAGTATAAACTATAATAACTATATAACTACACTAATTATACAGTAATATAGATAAAATTATTACAAATGTGATTATAAAAATAAAATAGTACATATGAAAGTTATTGAAGTATAGCCAACTATACTAATTATAGTAAAGTACTAAAATACTAGATTATACTACAAAACATTTTTGAAATAATACATATTTAAATATACAGTGATACAGATCAAATATTTTGCAAATACGAATATACAAAAATAAAATAAAATAAAAACAATATAAAAATCATAGTATAGTAGTAGTATAGTTATTGAAGTATAACTAACGATACTAATTATAGTAAGTAAACTATTAATTACTATAAATACTTTAGTTTTTTGAAAATTACATATATAATATGTACATATATAATATAGTATAAAGTGTACTATACTAATTATAGTTAATTAAGTACTAAAAAATACTAGACTTATACTCTAAAATATTTTTTAAATAATATATGGAATGTTAAGATACAGTAATATAGATCAAATGTATCAAATATGAAGAGAAAAATATAAAATTACATATAAAATAAAATAATGTAAACAATTAGAGTACTTACAGTAGTATAGTTAAAGTATAACTAACTATACTAATTATAGTAAATAAAGTATTAATTACTATAAAATTACATATATAATATTTAGATATTCAGAAATATAGATAACATTATAAATAAAAAATAAATAGTAAATATAAAATATAAAAATGTAATATAAATAAGTTAAAATATAGTATAAGTATGACTATAATAACTATGCTAATTACAGTAAAGTATTAAAAATATTGCTTTATACTAAAACGTTTTTAAAATATAACAATACAGTAACAGATAACATATATTATAAATAAATATATGTTATTAAATTAAATTTACTTTATTACAACTTTAATACATACACTATTTAAATATACTATAATATAGATAACATTTATTATAAATAAAAACAAAACAGCAAACATAAAATACAAAAACGCAATATAAATAAAAATACAATTATAGTACAGTCATTAAAGTATGACTATAACAACTACACTAATTATAGTAATTATGTATTTTTAAAAATACTGTTTTTATAGTATTTACTAAACTATTTAATTAAAACTATTCACCATTATTTTGAAATAATATAGACACAAACAGATACATATATGTATAGATATACAGTGATCTAGATAACACTTATTATAAACAAAAATATAAATATAAAAATATAATATAAATAAAATTAAAGTACAGAAATTAAAATAGTATTATTATTAAAGTATAACTATAATAACTATTTATTATAGCAATTAAAGTATTTTAAAAATACTGCTTTTATATTAACATTTGAAGTATAACTATAATAACTAATTTATATTTAACTATTATATTAAGTATTAAAAATTCAATTTAAGTATTAAATACAGGTTTTTTTTACAGTTTCTTTTTAGATAGTACGATGAAATAAAATTAAATAATAAAATAGCAATTATAAAACACAAAAATGTAATATAAATAAAAATACATTTATAGTATAGCCATTAAAGCATAACTATAACAACTACACTAATTATAGTAATTATGTATTTTAAAAAATACTGTTTTTACACTATTTACTAAACTATTTACTAAATACTATTTACTATTATTTTAAATAATACACACACTTAGATACATATAGATGTATAGATATACAATGATATAGATAACATTTATTTTAAACAAAAATATAAATATAAAAATGTAATATAAATAAAATTAAAAGCACAGAAATTAAGATAGTATAGTTATTAAAGTATAACTATAATAACTATTTATTATAGCAATTAAAGTATTTAAAAAATACTGTTTTTATATTAACAACATTTGAAGTATAACTATAATAACTTTACTAATTAATTTATATTTAATTATTATATTAAGTATTAAAAATTTAATTTAAGTATTAAATACAGGTTTTTTTTTTACTAAAAATGTTTTTTTTTAAATAATACAATGAAATGAAATTAAATAACATAATAGCAATTATAAAATACAAAAATGTAACAAATAAAAATACAATTATAGTATAGTCATTAAAGTATAACTATAACAACTATACTAATTATGTATTTTAAAAAATACTGTTTTTATACTATTTACTAAAAACTATTTACTATTATTTTGAAATAATATATACACACACACACACGTTTACAGAAACATAGATGTATAGTTTTACAATAATATATATATAACATTTATTATAAACAAAAATATAAATATACCAAAGTGTTATAAATAAAATTAAATTACAGGAATGAGAATAGTATAGTTATTAAAGTATAACTATAATAACTATTTATTATAGCAATTAAAGTATTTAAAAAATACTGTTTTTTATATTAACAACATTTGAAGTACAACTATAATAACTTTACTAATTAATTTTTATATAATATTAAAAATTAAATGTAATTATTAAAAATACAGTTTTTTTAAATAATGTTTAAATAAAATTAAATAATATACATTTTAAAATTAAGTATTTCAAAACGTAAAAAAAAAAAACGTTTCTGCAAAATAATGCTGAACAAATAAAGTTTCTCACCTCTCTGTTTTTTAACGATCTGAATCCCGCCTCTCTTTGGATGGCCAGAGATCGTTCCTGATTCACCAAGTCTTTATCCGACCTAAAAAAACAGACATAATCACAATCCGTCTTACTTACAGATGTCTAAACATCAAAACAAGTGGCATCTGCAAACAAATGCAGCTTAAACTTCTCAAAAGTACAAGAATATCTTCTAAAAAGTTTAGAAATCAATGTCAAGTGGACGTAAACTCACTTGGAGAAGGTGAGTCGGCTGCGTTTGGGAGGGAAGGCTTTCTCCTTCATACTGATGCTGATGCTCTGAGAAACAAACTTCTTCTGAACCTCCTTCTTGGGCTCTGAAGTCGCTTCAAGAACCGGGTCCCTCAAGTCCAGCTGGAGGGGTTTGGAAGACGACGTGATCGGGCCGCGATCGGTCTGAGGTTCAGGGCTCGGCGGCGTCTTGTCGTCCGGATGATCCGAAGACGACAATCCATTCAACCTGTCATCGGTTTCCGGGCGGATCTCCTCAGTGTCCATCATCTCGAGTTTCTGCAGAGCTTCCAGGCTGCTCTGATCTACGGGGTTTTCCTTCTGCATGCTGATTATGACGACCACCGACTCCTTTTTCTCCCGAACCTGCCTGACCGGGCTGCCGTCATCATCTGCGATGTAGAAGTGAGGTTTGAAGGAAGCCGGACTGCTCCGGTTCTCCTCCTCCATTGGCTCGGATTTGGATTGAGGAAGAAGCTCGGACGCCGCCGGTTCCTCGTCGGGAAAGCTGAGGACCTCGAAGCTTTCTTGGCTGTCCGAAGGAAGATGTTTGGAGAGAGGGATTTGAGCGGGAAGCGCATCGTCCACTGAACCGGAGCGGACTTTGAGCAGCTCTAAACTGAACGTGGCTTGCTGGAGCTCCCGTTGTCTCCTGCTTTCGCGTTTGGAGCGGCTCTTCAGCGTACTGTCGTCTACGGTTTTGGGAGGTTCGGGGGATTGACTTTCAAGTTTCTCCTCTTGTGCGTCCAGGACTTCACTTAGGTTTTGATGGGCGTGTAAACTTTTGCTCACAGTGTTTTCACAGAGAATTTTCTCTCCACGTCGCTGCTCTCTCAGAATGCGGCACCTTGGGAAAAACAATTATGCACACTTATATTCAATAAAAACATAACCTGCATGTTTGATAAGTCAACTAAATATTAAGACACTTTATGTACAACTATAATGTTTAGTTTTGGTTTGCAATCCAAAATAGTTCCAACAAATAACAAATTACTAAAGTGGAACAAAAATGAAATATCAACACGATTATCAATACATAAAACACAAAAATAAAAATAAACTATATTTTGTTATATTTTGTTAACAAGGAAATTAAATTGAACGGCAAAAAATAAATAAACAAACAAATAAACAAAAGCAAAATCTACCTTTTTAATATAAAACTAATAGCTCATTATTAAGTGGAAAAAAAGATTAATGTAAATGAAACTAAAATAAAGAATAACTTCTTTATTAATTTTAAGTAAAAAACTTAAAATTAATAAAGAAAAAAAACTAAAATACTATTTTTAAATATAATATTAAATAAATAAAATATATCTTTTTTGTTATGCTAAAAACAAAATAAAAAATAAATATTATTTTTAAAGGGAAATTAGATAATATATAGAAATCTAAATCTAATCTAAAATCTAAAAACATCTACATATATATATATAAATATTTTTAAAAATATATATCATAAAAAAGGACTAATATAACAACTTATTATACTAAAAAAAAAAATAAAATAAATATAAATAAATCTAAAATAAAGTATAACTATTATATTAATTATAAGCAAAAATATGTAAAATAAAAAATAAAATACTATTTAAAAAGGAAATTACATAAAATATAACTATTTTATGGTAAAACAAAAAATAAAAACAATACTTTTTAAAGGGAAATATATAATTACATTTTTATATTAAAAAATGGACTAATAATCAATGGACTACTAAAACAATCTAAACAAAAATAAAAGTATAACAATTTGATTATTTTCATGCAAAAAATATATTAAAAAAAAAACAATTTGTAAAAAATAAAATGGTTAAAAAATGACTCATCTCATCCTAGACCTGAGACACATCTGCATATATAATTTATATTTTTAATATAAAATTGACTAATAACTCATTAATTAAGTGGGAAAAAAATAAGATTAATATAAATAAAACTGAGATAAAGTATAACTATTCTAGTAATTTGATGCAAATATGTAAAATGTAAAAAAAAAAAAAACCCTCTAAAATACCATTTTTATAAGGAAATTAAATAAATAAAGTATAACTTTTATAATAATTAATCATTATTTTTATACTAAAAAATAAAATAAAAATTGTATTTTTAAAGGGCATTTAGATAAAATATTCAAAAATTAATGTACATATATAATTTACAATTAACAAATGAGATTAACAGCTCTTTAATATGCTTAATTAGTCCATTTATTAATGAATTATTTATTAACACCCCTAATTATAAATCACTACAGTTTTCTGTTATTTAATAAGGTGGGAAAAAATAAATAAACATAAAAAAGAATATAAAGTATAACATTATTTTTAAGCTAAAAACATACAATAATACATTTATTATACTTATTTTTACCAGGAAAATTAATTAAATATATATTGAAATACATCTACAAATATAATTACACTTTTATTAACAAAAACAAATATACATAAATAAAAAAATAATATAAAGTATAACACACATTACTTTTTATGCTAAAAATGCAAAATAAACATATAATACTATAAAAGAAATTTATTTTTACCAGGAAAATTAATTAAAATATTTAAAAAAAAAAAACACCTACAAATATAGTCTACAGTTTTATTAACAAAATCACTAACAGCTCATAAATAAGCCTAATTAGTCAATTAATCATAACTGATTCATCAACAACCCTAATTACAGATCATTACAATAACATGCCGTTTTCTGTAATTTAATCAAGTGGAAAAATATAGATACAAATAATAATAAAAAAAAAAAAATACAACAATTGTATTATTTTTATGCTAAAAAAAAGTTTTTTTTTTTTTTTTTAAAGGAAATTAAATATTTATAATCCGAAAAAATTGGTCCATTTATAATAGATGAATTAATTTAATAATTATAAACATTTCCGGGGCTTTTTGAGTTCAAGCTTATGGGTTTGATTCCCAGTGAAAACATGAACCGACACAAATCAGGTCGGTTTGAATAAAAGCACTGATGTAAGCGCACTGACCTGTGTCGATCGCGCTGCCCCCTGCAGGCGGCCTGTAGCGTGACGACGGCGTGGCGCTGCTGCAGGAAGCTGCGTCTCTGTCTGTAGCTCTTCCAGACGGCCTGAATGAGGCGTGCGGCTGTGTGTTGCGCCTGCAGGACTCTCCTCCAGCCCTTCTGGATGATCAGCGCCGCTCTCCTCCGCCGCAGGTACAGCCGTCGCTCTCTGAAGCCTCTCCAGGCCGTCTGCAGACGCAGCGCCGCCCCCTGCTGGAGCTCTGCGTCACCCACGTCAGCACGGCTCAGACAGTCACGCCACCAGCGCTGAGCACAGACAAACACGCAATACTGCTTACTGTGCACTACACACTGCATACTAGTTAGTAAAATAGTACTGACAGTTAAGCTCCCCTTTACATTTACTTTTTTATTAGGCATTTAATTTTTTAATTTCTATTTGTGTTATGTATTACTGTGTATTGATTTCATTTCATTGGTCAGTATTTTATTTTACCGTTTTATTGTGTTTTTCTGCCCGGTTCTATATTAGACTGATTTGTTGCATGTTTGTTAATTTTGTAATTTCGTTATTATGTATTAATTTGTTCCAATTTTATATTATTTCACTGTATTTTTTTCATGTTTTTAATTTGTATTAGTGTTGTGTCATTTTGTTCTGATTTTATATTATTTTACAATTTTTTTTTATGTTACTGCTTTATTATGTTTCAAGATATGTATTTCTTTTATGATATATTTTTTTAAGATGTACTATTTTGTTCTAATTTTAATTAGACTGATTTATTGTATGTTTTTAATTTTGTAATTTCGTTATTATTATTGTTTATTATTTCAATATTATTTTGTTCTAATTTTATATTATTTCCCTGTATTTTATTTTACTTTGTATTCGTGTTATGATGTGTCATTTTGTTCTGATTTTCTTTTATTTTATGACTACATTTTTTTATTTCACCACTTTATTGTACGTTTTAAAATATGTAGTTCTTTTATTATGCCATGTCTTGCTCTAAATGTATTTTTTAACACCATTTTATTTTACTTGCTTTTTTGTATTAACACATTTTGTTTCATAATGTGTACTTTTGTTATTATTTATTATTTTACTGCCAATATGTCATTTTACTGCTTACATGCATTTAAGTAGCTGGGGCTTTAATATTAAAATAATAATATTGCAGAATTTTATCTTGTGTTATCTAATAGCTTAACAGTTTTAAAATAATGATTATTATTTTAAAGAGTTAGTTTATATATTTTAAAAATGTACATTTTTATAATATATAAATTTAAAAAAAATAGTAAACATTTTTAATAATTTCTAAATAATTTAATTTATATACTACCATTTTTGTAAGTATATAATTCAATTAAATTTAAAATAATTGTTGCATACAATATACATTTAAAATACATTTAAAAAAATATGTAAATCTTTTAAAATAATTTTTCATCTTTTTATTTTATATTATTTTATTTCCTATATTTAAAAATGTATTTATTTTAAAAAAGTATAAAATTTAAGTAATCATATACCATTGTATACAATAAAATGTGTTTATTTTCTTTAATTGTTTATATATTTTTAAATGCATCTAAATATTAAAAAATTATTTTAGAAAATCCACTTTTTTTTTAAACAATGTACTTAATCATGCTACCATTTAACAGTTTTAAAATGATTATTTTGAAATAATTTATATATTTTAAAAAGGTAAATTTTTATATTATATAAATGTAAAAACCTAGTAAATATATTTTGAGTATTTTCTAAATTATTTAAATTTATATACTATTTTTTTAAGTAAATAATTTTTTAAATAATTATTGCATACATTTCAAGCATGTATATCTTTTTAAATAATTTATACATTTTAAAAATCTCTATTTTTATTATTTTATGTATATTGTTTTATTTCCTATATTGAAAAAAAGTATTTAATGTAAATGATCATATACCACTGTATGCAAAAAGTATTTATTTTTTAATTGTTTATATATTTTTTAAATGCATCTAAATATTTAAAATAATTTTTAGTGTACTTAATCATGCATACATTTTATATTTAGTAAAATCGCAATTGCTTAAGTTATACCACATTAATAATATTAATAGATACCACATTAAATGACACGCTCTCAAATGCGGCGTGTACCTGTATGAGTCGAGCGGCTCGTCTCTGTGTGCAGAAGCGTCTCCTCTCCTGCTGCGTCCTGAAGCTTCTCTGAAGACACACGATCCTCCTCAGCACCTCCTGATGAAGCTGCTCCTGCAGACGCTGCCGCAGACGCTCCTGCAGGAACACCTGAGAAACACACGACGCTCAGCATCACGGGACACTAGTGTGTGTGTGTAAGAGTGTGTTTGTGTGTGTGCTGACGTTACCGTGCTTCTGCCCACTTGGTGTCCGTTGGGCTCGGGGTCGACGCTCTGCAGGAACTGCCTGATTCCCGCCTGAGTGGCGTGAAAACCCGCAGGTAACAGCACACGGAAATGATGGGCAAAATCCTGCAGAAACACACAAGACAAGTTTTTTTCCAGTTTGAATTTTACATTTTAATGGTTAAATTAAATTTTAGCGTTCAAAATGCATGGCTAACTAATTTAAATTAAAAATAATAATTTTTTTTTATCATGTTTTTATTCATGAAAACTTCCAAGTATTCTTTATTTTTCTCATTTAAATTTTTTTTCCTTGGATTCTGTTTTTCCGGATTCCATTTTTTTTTTTATTATTATTTTTTCATTAAATAATTATAAGAATTAAAAAGCACATAATTAATAAATGAATTTATTCATTAATTTTTTTTAAATGAATAAAAACAAACCCCTTAAATCAGTTTTATTATTTTCCTAATAATGCTTTTTTCCCCAAAATTCCATCTTATTTATTTTTCCAAATTAATTTTTTCTTTCCATTTTAATTTCACTGTATTTTGTGTTTTTTTTGGGATTTTGTTTGTATTGGTTAAATTAAATTTTTTATTTATTTATTTAAGCAATTTTAGTAATCAAACATTTCTAATTAATTAAAATCATTAAGTACATACAATATAACAGTTCAACAGTTTATTAAAAATTAAAAAAAAATATATATATATATACAAATTAATGACCCTATTAAATTTATTTTATTTTTCCCAAATTCTGTGGGTTTTATTTTATTTAAATGTTCCTGGATTCCCGGTTTATTTATTTGTTCATTTTTTTCTAGATTCCATTTTAATGTTTAAATTAATTTTAAAAATAAAAAAAAAGCACATTAAAATAAATTAATTAATTTTAAGTTGATAAAAACAAACCCCTTACATTTTTTTATTATTTTCCTAATTCTGTTTTTTTCCCAAATTTTCAATTTTATTTATTTTTCCAAATTAATGTATTCTTTCCATTATAATTCTACTGTATTCTGTTTTTTTTTTTCTAGATTTTGTCTGTATTGGTTAAATTTCTTTCTTTCTTTTTTTTTTTAAATTTTAGTACGAAACGTCTGATTAATTGAAATCATAAAGCACATTCAATTTAACAGTTTAACAGTTTATTCAAAGTAAAAAAATAAATAAATAAATTTATGGCCCTATGAAATTCATTTTATTTTTCCCAAATTCTGTGTTTTTCACTCTATTTATTCTGTACTAATGGTTAAACGTAAATTTAGTAAACAAAAAGCACTGAAATTATTTGAATGAATTGAAATCAATTTTAAATAATAGGGCCCTATAATTTATTTTTTCTTCAAAATTTTATTTAATTATTGTACTAATATTAACAAATGTACTAATATAAAAAAAGTCCCTATGAAATCAGTTTTATTATTTGTTTTCTGTTTTCATTTTTCTGGATTCAGTTTTAACAGATCAATTAAATTTCAATAATCAAAAAACAAATTTAATCAATTAAATTCTAATAAACAAACCTTTAAAAATTTTACAATTTAATAGGTTCTCTCTTTTTTTTTCAGACATTTCTGTATAGTCTGTTTTCACTTTTCTGGATTGACTAAGACAAATTTCTAATCAAACTGTGGTAATTAGGTAATTTATTAAACGTTTAGCAAAAATTACTTTTTAAATTTTTTTTTAAACCAAATTCTGTATTTTTCATAGTTTTTTTTTAAATTCAGTTTTAATTGTTTAAATACATTTTAATATCCATAAATGTCTAATTAATTTAATAAAACAATCATCATAATTTTTACAAAAACAGGGCCAATAAAAATGGTGGCAATTAAATAAATACATAAAATAAAATTAATTTAATTTAATTTTTGAATTTATTTTTTATTTACATTGTATGAATCTTTTAAAATGTAATCAAATGAAAATGAAATAATTAATTTTATTAAATAAATATTAAATAAATATTAAATATTTTATAAAATACTCCTTAAACAACTAATAAAAAAAAAAATAATAAAAAAATAATAATAATAATAATAATAATAATAATAATAATAATAATAATAATTGTATTATTGCTATTATTTTGAGAACTACATTCCACTGTACAATTGTAATATGTTTCTTTCACAACTGTCATTTGCCATATTCTGTAACATTCTGCATTATACAGTAAATTCCATTTGTCTGCCTGGATTCTGCATTTTGTGTGAATGATTGTGGGGTTTTTTGTCACCTGGAAGCTGTATTTGACACTGTAACCGGAGCGCCGTATCCTCACCGTCTCCAGCATGCCGGTGTAGCGTAACTGTCTCAACACCAGCGCGTCGTTGAAACGCAGAGGAAGCTGCGAAACAATGACGCAAATCAAACTGCGCGTCCAAAACAAGTGACGCGGTAACAGAAATGTGACTCACAACGTACCTTTTCGGCATTAGAGCGAATGCATTTCACAAAGTACGGCTCCGACTGTCCCAGAGTCTCCATCAGCTTATTCAGAGACACCTGCGCCACACACACAAGACAGGATTCAGCTCTCTGTGATGTTCAGTTTTTAAAATGTACAATTTTGTATATTTTATGCAAATACAGAAAAAATAAATAAAAATAAATAATTAAAAAACTGTTTACATTTCATGGAGTAAAAAAAATGCCACATTTTTATATTTTTAAAATGAATATCCTATATATTTAAACAATTATTGTATACATTTTAAAGAGAATGTACATTTTGTAAAATAATTTATGTATGTATTTTACCCTGTATACATTTAATATTTGTTAAAAATGTTTTTTAAACAATATATATTTATGTTTATTTTTAAATAGTTTATATGACTTTAAAGTGCATATAATTTTTAAAACAAGCATTGCATACATTTTAAGAGAATGTATTTTTCTAAAACATTTTTTTTACTTATTTTATTTACTTTATTTTACAGATTTAAAAAAATAATGTAATTTTAAAATAATTCACGTTTCCAACGCATATATTTTTTTAAACAATTATTGTCTGTATTTCAAAAGAATGTATATGTATTTTTAAATAATGAATTTCTATATATTTAAAAATGCATATTTTTTT